>CAXIVR010000012.1:41762044-41875704 GCA_964035755.1 Teleogryllus oceanicus | reverse complement strand
CTGTGAGAAAAACTTGGGCTCATACACCTTACTCTATGAATGGTTACTACTACCGAGAGCAGCTGCGCTCAGAGGTCCGCACAGGTCGACTGCTCGGAGCGGAATGGCAGTCAAATGCTTAAACGCTCTTATAGAGTGAGTCAGGTAATCTATATTGAGGGTTCTTAGTTACGGTTTACATCTCAAACTCGAAATGAAAAATCGGAAGTAAAAACACAACTCTTCCCAATTCCAAACTTTAATAATAATAATAATAATAATAATAATAATAATAATAATAATAATATAATAATAATAAAGGTTCCGTTTTCTTCCGCAACCTGTAATACTGCGGTAGCAGCACTCAGACATGACGCCGGATAGAAATAAATCGCGCCGTTGCCACTATAATTTCATTTCATTTTTTATTTCTTAATTTAATATCTGTGAGAATAATATTAAATCCAATAAACGCGTTCAAAGCTTTTGTAAGTTCAGCGGCGTGGAGGATCCTTGCGAGAGGGCGCAGAGTTGCCTCCTATCAGAGCAATATCACACGCCTAGTGAAATCCAAGGTCTTGAATTACGCTGGACCGCTTCCGCTGCGTGTCTTGTGAAGTACGTGTGTATTGTTCGCGTTTTTTCTTTGCAATATTCAATAACATGGATATACACGTGAACTGGTGTGAACTTAAATAGGTAAATATCCATTATTAACTATTCCTGCGCTGCAGATTTCGTATTATTTGAGATAAAAGGATGTTGACTACAACTTTACATTTAAACAAAAATCACATTTGGTAGAGAACAAAGATCACAACACTTTCTAAAAGAAAACCCTTCGTGTTTTAAATATAAAGACTAGCTGATTACATCGAACAAAACACGGAAAAGTTTTAACCAAAAAGCACATGCGTAATGTGAGATTTATAAATTCTAAAACAATACTGATTTAAACATGTTTTATGAAAAAGCAGTTGAAAGCTTTTATATTTACCAAGATCGTAACTGTATGTTTTAGTGGACCGTATAGACAATATTGTTATCATCCGTAATTTA
This sequence comes from Teleogryllus oceanicus, assembly GCA_964035755.1. NCBI lineage: Eukaryota > Metazoa > Arthropoda > Insecta > Orthoptera > Gryllidae > Teleogryllus > Teleogryllus oceanicus. The sequence continues at coordinate 41,874,666 of CAXIVR010000012.1, read as the reverse complement.
AAAACGTAATGTGTAAAATATATTAATCACTGATTCTTTTGTAAAGGGTCACAATTTTAAAGCAAACGCTGTACATTGCGCTAATAAACCGTCTACAGACTTAAAATACTCGCAATCTTCGGGTCTCCAACCTCCTGATGTATCAAATGGATTACATCAAACTATAACGCTTGTTCCCCCGCGCTGGTGATGAAACGTCGACTACTTTCGATAGACAATTGCAACCCGCAAAACAAACGAACAAGAAAAATTACAAATGTATTGTGTTAGTCTTTAAAATTATGTAATGGACGCGCTTATTTTTTAAAATTTAAATATATTATTTAAACTTAGTCTTTTTACTACGACATCAGTTCGGTAACATATCTTTAGCCCTCTACCTTTCATTAAGTAGAAAAAGAAAAAAAATAACATCATGACATTTTGCTAAGTAAAAGCTCTAATTTATTTTAAAACATCCATAGTCATTTAAATATATTACAACAACAATAATAATATTCCCAAGTATAGATTTATATGTTTTAGTTAAAGAAGTTTCAATTTAATGCATTGTGCTGTTTTAGTACGTGCAATAAACTGTAAAGATTAAGAAAAGAAATAGACAAGTTTTAACACTCCTAAACCTCTTGAAAATTTTCCGGAGCAACAAGAAAGGCAAATGATGATTAATAAACGTTTAAAATATTCATGTATAAACTTTGTGTACGCGTTTTACTACTTTACTTCTGTTAAAAATCAACAGCAAGACGTATTTTCATGTCATTCTCAAATGTCTAAGTAAAAAGTTATTTAGGAAAATTCATGCATGTAACCTATTAAATTTTCAATCTATTTGGGGTCTCATATTATAATAACTAAAGTAGTTAATAATTATTTTGCAGAGGAAATGAAAAACGATCTGGCAATGTCAGATTACGATACCAGCAATGTCAAAAAATATCTTCCAGATGAATGATACGGGTATTTTAGTTTCCAAACGCTAATTCAAGAATCTTAGAAACAATAGTGACTCTATTAACAATAAATCATATTACCTACTTTCCAGAGCTATTTGAATTAGTCATAAAGTATTTTCCTCTAATTTTTCAAAGCTATATCTACAGAAAAATGAGACAAGTGTACGCAAAAATTATATTAATTTATATTTTGATTGTTTGAAATCCAAAATATATTGCTGATGTAAAATCGAAGGTGAATGATCAAGTTTTCAGTCTCAACTGTAGGTGAAAATCTGAATGTATCAGATATGCATAGGAAATTGGAGAGAAAACACAAGAAGAGTGAATAGAAAAGTATAGAACATAACTACATTAAATCTTTATATCAAATTAATGCTATTTTAAAAGGTAACTAATGGTCAATATGGACGTTTCTATGCTGCCAAGATGCACACCTTTATTTCATTATCCGAAAGGAAAAATCACGTCCGTTGAAATTGTGCGAGCCAACGTCGCAGTGAGGCCACGGAAAAGAAAGACTATGTATTATTATTATTTATGTATGTGTGTATGTATGTATGTATGTAGCAGCTCGGTTGGCACGCCACGGCAGCGAGCAGGTGGGGTGGGGGTGGGGCAGGGCTGCCGCAATGTTTCCGTTGCAGCTGTGCATCCTGGTTGCAGCTAGCAGTTGTAGGTATTACAATCCGCCAGCAATGTTATATTTTACAGTAATCAGTGACCGCGCGGGTTGGGGTGTGCCAGCGGTCAGGGTGGGCTCGCGGCGGGCTGCGCCGCGGGCGGTGGGCGCCGGTTGGGGCGGAGTGGCGAGACGGCAGCGTGGCGCAGGATGGACAGGGCAGGGCAGGGCGCAGGTGGAGTGGCGGGGCAGAGCAGAGAAAGAGCGGGAGGCAGAACGGGAGCGGGTCGGGGCGTGGCAGGAGGGGGCGTGGGTGGAAGATCAGGTGACGCGACTATGGTGGGGCAGCGTGGAGGGCAGCGGGGCGCTGCAGGACGGAGAGGCATGCCGGTGGGCGGCGGGACGGGGCGGGAAAGGGCAGGGCAGGGCGCGGCGGCGAGGGAAGGGCGTGAAGTGGAAGATCGGGCCGGCGCGCCTGTAGTGGGGCGGAGTGGTGGGCGGGGGCGGGGCGGGTGGCGAACGGCGAGGCGCGGGAGGACGGGGCAGGGCGGGCGGGGGCGGGGCGCGGATGGGTGGCGGGGCAGGGCGGAACAGGAGCGGGTCGGGGCGTGGACTGGAAGATCGGGGCGACGCACCTATGAGTGGGGCAGGTGGAGGGTAGCGGGCGCAGCGGGACGGAGCGGGGCACGACGGCCGGCAGGGCAGGGCGTGGCGGTGAAGGGCGCAGGGTGAAGATCCGGGGAACGCGCCTAGGGTGTACAACACCGCGCATGACAGAACCTCCACTGCGACGCGCAGGGTTATAGACGATGCATCATTCCATAAACAACGGTCCGTCAAACGACCGCACTCAAACTAGCGCAACTTAATTAAAACTAGCGGTGCTAAAAACAGCACATACTTTCGTGCAATATGCAACGACCACTCAAAACTAGGTAAACACTTCTCACTATTCTAAATATTGTACTACAATACTTTAAAGATATAATTATTTTAGAATATATGTCATTAAAGAAAATCTCTATTTTCAATCTCTATTCTAGTTACTCGAAGAGGCCAAAAATTGTTAATTGTTTGCAATTTTTAAAAATTGAAAAGATACGACGAAATAAGACCTGCACCATGATTATAAAAGCTTACTTTTACGCTCTCAGAAAAGTTGAAAATATTAATGCTTCATACAAAGTATCACGCCAAACGCAAAACATTCGCTTCAAACTTGCACGTCTTGCTTTGATCAGATCGATTCAGGAATATCAATTTACGATAAAATTCTCTGACTCATTAAGGCGCTAGTTTGTTCGCAGGTAGACGGTCGGATAAATGGATGTTGAGAAAGTAACTTTTACGTTCGACCGCCAGGTAGCATTCCGCGTACGCGCCTCCATATGCGCTCTGCGTCACTACCCAGCGGCCAGAATTAGGAAGGAATTTTAGAAAGAGGGTAGGGTTTAGGACAATTCACAGGGTTGGAATGGCCTATTTGGAACGAACGTTCTTGGTGAAAAGCGAACGACTTCGCTCTGAAACACCGAGCCGCATATATTATAACCTTCAGTTGGAGCTTAACAAATTGAAATCATAATTAGTTTCACCGGCTACTAACTGCTACCAGCATCAGTCTCTACTGTCAACATCTGTGAACTTTTTCACTTGGGAGGCATGGAGTGCATTGGGTGATTACGAATTATATAACATATGCAATATTCGAAATATACAATATTTTTTACAATTCTCGATCAATCTCATTAAATGGGCCTCGTTTAAAAATTTTCCAATATCATATTTTCATAAGGTGTCTTACAATAGTACATCTAAATAAGTATATTATGCGAATTTTAAATATTATTTTAATAATGATTTAGTTCAGTTTCTGCCTACTTACATAGTGAACAACACATAATATGTACAGAACTGTGAATATTTGTAGATAAAAGAAAGAAAGAACGAAAACAATCCATCAGACATTAAACAGCGTAGTAACATGCCAATAGAACATATTTATCTTACTGAAATAAGCCAAATAAAATCATTCTTAAAGCGCATTCACAAACGGGTAAAAACTGCTTAAAAACCAGTATGAATATAATAATTTAATTTACACGTATAAATTACTCTATGATATTCCAACTGACGGAAAATGCAAAACATAGAATTTACAACAGGAATGATACCGTAAACATTCGATTATGGTTAACAGAATAACTTGAAAATTTTGCATTTGAATTATTAGTTAAGGCGATTTCAGCAAGATATACTCTACAGAAAAATCTACAATTAATATTGTTGGCTTTTATTCCTAAAACATTTGAAATTTTGCACCTCTTAGATTTATCAGAAACCAAATATCTTATTTGAATGTAATTGTCTACACAGAACTGAAGATTCTGTCAGCATGTGGAAGGTTGCATTTTATTTGTTCTGCTAGCTACGAGAGTATAATTTTTAGGATTATATTCCGTAATTTTTTAACTACCCTGAATTATTTTAACAAATATTTGCAGCCTCAATTTGACCGCTGGAATAAGCCCAAGTTCAGGATTTTTGTTCTGGTGTAAGAACACGAAGTATTTTGTGTCAGAGGAGAAAAAAATTACACTCCACTCTAATCCTTCGCGGCGCTTTCTCTGTTCGCATTATCTTCCTGCGCGGAGCAAGAGCGGTGTTGTGGGATGTTGAGGGGAGACAGCGACAAGAGGAAGTGGACTCCGCGTGTTTGCAGGGGCGACACGCGGCGCGCGGTCGCGAGGGAGACTTGAGGCCGCAGAGGGGACGCGCGGCGGCCGGCGCGCAAAACAGAACAGGAAACGCGCGCGAGAGGGCGACGCCGCGGAGGAGCGGGCGACAGTCGCGGAGGTGGGCCGAACGAGGTGGCCACCGCGGGGGACACGCGGGCGGTGGAGAAGTGAGACCAGGTAACGTAGAGGAGAGGTGGAGAGACGATGAGGAAATGCAGGGAGGGGGCAGAAGTCGGAGGAAAGAATTGGAAGGGGAGGAGAAGAGGTGGAGAATGAGAGAGATGTACGAGGTGGACGACGGGAAGAACAGGAGGACAAGGTGGAGGAATATTACTTCCATTACTCTATGATATTCAACTGACGGGAAAATGCAAAGCAATAAATTTACAACCGGAATGATACCGTAAACATTAGATTATGGTTATCAGAATAACAAAGGTTTGCATTTGAATTATTAGTTAGAGGCGATTTCAGCAAGATATATTCTACAGAAGAAAAATCGGAGGTAGAAAAGGAGGAAAACGATAAAATAAATGCATAAGAGTGGAGGCATAAGTAGAGACGACGATGAGGAAGAGGAATCAGAACGGTGGCTGTTGACAAGTTGGAGACATAAACGGGGGCTTTACAAACAAGGTAAGGCAAAGGGAGAAGACAGATCGAAGGCGAGAAACAAGCCGTAAATAGAAGACAGTAATGGGGGCATTAGTATTAGAGGAAGTAAAGTAGAGAACGAGAAATGGAATATTGATGTCGAAGAAGGAGTCTTGTGTGTAGCTTTACGTGACCCGGTGACGGCGGATCAGAATGGAAGACGGATGTGTCTGAAGAAGCCAGAGATGAAAGCCGAACTGCAGCTATAGACATGAAGATCGTTGTGCCGGGAGGGTGGAGTACGCTGGGCGTCGGGAACGTCGATAGAATGGAAGGCAGTGGTGTGGAATTAAATTGAAGGAGTCTTGAGCGGGGATGTTTGGAGCTGGGACTTGGCGCCGGTGGCGGGGGCAGCAATGACAGAAAAGGGACGGCGCAGAGGCAGCGATGCCGTGGTGGGATGGGCTGACGGTGGCATGGCCAGGCCCCAAGGCGGCGTGGGTGGCGGGGGATTGCGGGGTGAAGGCGGTTAGCAGTTGTGGGGTGAGGATGAAGGTCGCATGAAGGGGTGGCGATTGCGCCATGGAAGGAGTGGCAAAGCAGTGGTGTGGAAGGGATGAAGGCGAGTTGTGGGGTGGGGAGTTTTGGATCTGTAGAGATTGGGGAATGGTGGGGCCGCCAGAGGTTGAGTGTGGGGTGGTGGGGAAGGTGAAGTCTGCGGGGCGGCGTTGGTTGCAGGAACGGCGTTGGGGAGGGAGGATGGACCACTGGTGGTATTGACGAGCTGGTGGGTCGGCGATCGCGGCGGGAGTGCATAAGAGAGGAGTGGTGTTGTGGAGGTGTAGTGATGGCGGGGTGGTGATGCACGTGTGTGGATGAGATGTCGGCGAAAGTACGCGGCGTGGTCGATGGTGGTTACATGAAAAGGAAAGCGGGGGCAGCTCGCTGGTGATGGTGGCGGGGACAGTGGTGGAGGACGAGCAAGGACCCCTGGCGTGTGAAGGGGCGAGGCGGCGTCCACGGCAGGTGCGGTGGTACCCGGATAGAGAAGGGGTGGTTGTTCCAGGAGTTGGTGGTGGCGGGGCGGCGATGCACGTGTGTGGATGAGATGTCGGTGGGGGAGTACGCGTGGTCGGTGGTGGCAGACATGAAAGGAAGCAGGGCGGCTCGCAGAGTGGAGGTGACAGAGGGGGACGAGGGCTGAGCGGAAACGACGAAAGCCGCGTAAGGTTGAATGGAAACGGAGGGGACGCGGCGGTTGCTGACGGCGGGCGCGAGAGCCAACAAAGCGAGGATCTGGCCGTGGACCCGACCACGTGCGCCGACCGCCTGGCAGAAGCAGCCTGCAGATAAATGTGTGATTTTAGCCTTTTAATGAGTCTTGAGTCGTTTCGTAATAAAGGACAATGAAGAAATAAAATGTGAAGAAAGTCAATTGTTACAGAAAACAGAATTTGCATGAATGAAAGAAACATGAACAAAGCTTTTCCGTAACTAATTTCAGCAATTTAATTATATCTCGCTTTTCCTCATGATGAACTATCATCCTACAAATTATTTTATTTCTCTCGTGAATGTAGGTTTGTGTACAGCACACGCGTTATATACATTTAAGAGACAGGTAACAAAATCCCAAGTTCGTATCTTCAAGTATTTAGGCATGATGCCTGTTACGTCGCTTAATACTAGTCCCTTCCAACGCATTCTTGGACGTCCTATGTTTCTCTTTCCTCTTGGTTGATAATTTGCCATTTGTTTAGGAATGCAGTCGTTGTTCATTCACCCAACAGATGTTCTTGCCAAAGAGTCTGTAGTTAGTGACTTTCTCTATGAGACATTCTACATTTAGCTCATTTCGGATTTTGTATTTCTTTTGTCTATCTAGGAGACTATATCCCACTACCGCTCTAAGAAATCATTTCTGCTGCTTGCAATCTTGAGATATCTTTTTTTGTCATTGTCCACACTTCACTCCCATATAAACAAGTTGGAGTGACGCCTTTATAAATTTGATGAGAGAGTCTTTCTCACTTTTGAACTGAGTGTTCTTCTTATGGTACCATTCATTTGATTGAATCGTTATTTTCTTATTTATGTCGATTTCGCCATGGAAATGATATGTCTGCTCCCAGGAATGTGAAGTGCTGTATCTGTTCTACAGTTTTATTGTACTACAATTTTGAGCGCACCGGGTATCGTCCTTGGGAATGCCATCACTTTCGTTTTGGTGTCAAATATTTCCAGATTATATTCTGACATATCGCTGCAGTTCATAGGTTGCTTTTGTAATATATCTTCTCCTCTCCAAATCCCTAGTTGTTAATGAAATAAGTAAATTACACCCTTACCTAGCATGCTTGATCAAATGCTTGATCTCCCCTTCGACCCGACTTACCTACGTCAAACCAGCGTCGGGCGCAGGACGGCCTTCTCATCACCCTCGGCGCAGCGCAATATCTCAGAGGTCACCTAAGCCACGGCCGCCGCAATCTCCCGCTCCGTAAGTCCCTGAGCGTCCGACTTCTAACGCCTCCCCTCCCCCAGCAGCGACCCCTAACTCTACGGCGCAGGCAGCTTAGGGCCACTAGCCTTCCGCAGGGGACCTAGTAATTCGGTCCTCGCGACATTCTGCATCGCGGGCGCCTCTCTTGTGCATCGTTCTCCGAATCCTGCCTTCGCTAAGGCCGTCGTCTGGATGACCGCCTTCGTAATCCAGTGACCGTATTGTAGTTCTCCCCTCGCCTAGGCCGGCCCCTAGATCTCTCGCCGGGCTCCCGCAATTAGCTGCAGTGCTCCAGGGCCACAATGGGTTTCCTGTCGGAACCTAACAACCCTAAGTTTCATGCCGGCACAAGGGTGTGGCTCGTCGTATTGTCGAATTCACGCACGTGATGTCTCGGGCCGTATTGACAGAAATCCAATGTAAACACCTGTATGGCTAAATAACGTGTTAAAATGAATAAATTTGAAGAATATTGTCTCTGACTATTTGGTTGTAATGCCATATAATTTTTGAACGTCATTTCCATTTTATTAAAATTTACTTATTAAGAGCAGTCACTACTCATTCCAACCGATTTAGAATTGTGACAATGAGAGATCGATCAAGTTCGATTCTCTATCAAAGAAAAGGAAAAATGTGAAGAACACCCACAAATGATTGTAAAAATGAAGGACCTGCACCACTCAAAAAACAAAATAAATATTGATTTAAAATAATAGGCAAATGAAATATTTTTAAATACAGTTTTTTCACCAGCCATAAAGAGTATTTTTATAGTATATTTATTGAATTCTTAACATTTCTAAAATACAAATACTGCAGAACTATAATGCAGCAGATGAATAGCAAATATTAAATATCGGTGGCCTGTTTTGAAGTTGCTGCACATTACATTAGCTGAGTGGCCCAGAAATCAGTTTGCATTTTTCAGTCGAAACTGAAACTTTTTTTTTCGTTTTGGACTTTTTCCGAAGGTTGTAGGTACCCAAACAAAGCCATTGACACTTCTCTGACGGAAATGGCTGCCTAGTTTTCTTTCCATTTTCTGCGCGCTGTGAAAATAAGTAATACGCAGAAGACAAACGAAATTTACACGCAGCATATCATAACCCAACATCATTTCTCAACACACTCTCAAGTGAACCAACTGGCACATAAGTCTAATATTTCTCCTGCACGTGGTTTCCGGAATACAGCCGCATTAAAAAGCCGCCTTTCGGCGCCGGCATTGGTCCGCGTTGCGCCAACGGCGCCCCCGATCCAAAACGCGAGCGCCGACGGTATCTCCACGGCGTGGGCGGCGCCAAAGCCTGGGCAGCGGGCCGCGTGGGCACCGCGACGGCGACCTGTTTTATGGATGAAGCGGGGGCGGGGTGGGGGCGGCCGGCCGGTCGATAGGGCGAGCGCCTGCTGCGCGCCCTCCACGCCCGCGCCGCCGCCTCGCAATCGGTATAAATTGCGGCAATAAGCGGCGAGGGCAGGGCAAAAGCGAAGAGCAGTGCGGAGGAGTGGCGAGACGGCGAGGGCGGGAAGCGTGGCGAGGGGGCGGCGAGCAGCGTGGGCGGGAAAGCGTGGCGAGGGCGGCGGGGCAGCAAGGGGCGGCAAGGGCGGTGAGGCGCTAACGGGCTGGCGAGGACGGTGAGGGCGGTAGGCGGCAGTGAAGTGGGGACAGTTAGTGCAATGAGGAGGTAGGGACGGCGGCAAGGGCGGCGAGGGCGGCAAGAGGTGCGGCGAGGGCGCTAAGGGGGTGGCGAGGCGGAAAGGGGGCAGGGTGGTAAGGTCACGGTGAGGGCGCTAAGGGGCGGCGAGGACGGCCTTGGCGGCGAGGGCGCTAACGGATTGGCGAGGACGGTGAGGGCGGTAAGGGTGACGGTGAGAGAGTGGGGACAGTGAGGGCAACGAGGGAGGTAGGGACGGCGGGGGCGGCGAGGATGGCGAGGGCGGAGGTGCGGTGGCGGCAGTGAGTTCGTGAACACCGTTGGAAGCGTTGCTACCTCCATCAAAACATGTGTTCGTCTTTAGCGGTGCAACATCTATTGCCATTTCGCCATAAGTTTCCTCTCCATGTGCGGTCTACCATCAACCCCCGTCTACCAACATCTGCGTCTCTTTAATAGTGTCATGTGTTGCACCAATGTCACCTTCTGATTTCCACCTCTATGTCAGTGCCACGCTATCATTACCATCACACTTCAATACTTTCTCGCTCATTCAGGACACACTCATTTTAACTTATCCTCCGCGTATATACAGTTCAGTAAAATCGGTGTCATGAATTGGTGACAGAGACATGACAGAGTTCTCGTACACAGATGTGTGCAATGCCTGATGCATAGAGCGATATTTATGGAAGAAATTATTTCTGGGAAAGCATTTTTGCTTATCCTGACGGCAGAGGTAGAGATTTAGGAAGAGAAATAAGAACACGAGTAACAAGAAGAGCTGCTGAGAAAGCAGAGTAACAAGAAGATTACTGAGAAACAAGAAATATAGGTAGGAGGACGAAGTTCGATGGTGTGTGTAGGTCTACTGATGATCGAGAAATGTAGAAGACGTGGGTGTAGGTAGACGGATATTTGCCGCGGCTGGGTGTTGTAGGGATCTGACAGGCAGAAGGACGGGTGAGAGGCCCAAGCTGCCAAGTGGCCTGAACCGGGCCGGACTAACACCGCCAGCCCACTCCGGGGTGGGTTTTGTAGCGCCCGCGGGTAAGTGGAACGACGGCCCCGCAGAGAAGCGATACAACGGGAGCCGCCAGAAGGCGCAGCGTGGCAGCGGAGGCGGGGCGGGGCGGCATCGCGCAAACGCGCGCAGGCTCTCCCGCCCCGAAGCTTCCTATGCATATTCATGCGGGCGCTAAACGGCGGCCCCGCACAGGAGATCGACTCACCTGCGGTGGCGGCGGCGGCGAGGCGGGGCCGCGTGCCGGGGGCGGGGCCTCGCCTGCCGCCTTCAGCGCCAGCTCCACCTCCAGCGCGTCGTGGTCGCCGCCCGCGGCCGACGCTCGCGGCGGCGCCGACGCCGAGGACGCCTCACGGCTCCTGCGGGCGCAAGCAACAGCACTGCCGTCGCTCAAGGGGCGATTGCCGATTCACAAAGTGGAAAAGATAAAACTAACTAAATGAGGATTTGAGTTGGACAGAACACAGAAATTATGTAGTGAAAAGTGGAAGGCATTACACTTTGTAATTAGAATACTTAGAAAGGAAGTGGAAAATCAAAATTATTAGGGTACATCTCTAGTACGTCCGATATTAGAATTTCGCTCCATATGTTGAGACCATATCGTTAGAACCAAATAAATCTCTCGAGAAAGTGCAAAATTTGTTAGGAGAGGGACGCTCAAATTCTGAATTTATATCGTGGGAACCTTTGGAAAAACGCGAGAAATCGCGTCTTTGTGCATTAATTGAAATCCAATAAGAGGATCGTCCGTGGGGTGAAGTACAGGAAAGACTATCAAAACCAACTTACGTTGCGCGGAAGGATCATGGTTTTCAAAATTCAGCAAAGAAAACAGAGAACAGTGTAGGTAAATTCTCATTTGTAAACAGAACGATACAAAAGTGAGTCAAATTACCTGCTGCAGTGCTGGAAATTTCCTCAGAATGTCAAAATTTTAAGAATTAGACTAAGAAGTAAATGGTTAATAGGTAATTTTGAAAATTTGTATTTAGTATTTATGTTAATATTTTTAATGTTGTTTTGATGTTTGTTTCGTGTATTTTAGTAATTTCTTAGAAAACGCTACCGGAGTATTATATGTATTTCTAAGTAGCAAAAAAAATTATATTCTATTCTCTAACTTGGTGTGCCAGCGCTCACTTTCTGTATCCTTTAAAGGTATTTTGATATTTATTTATTCAAATACATACATTCGATAGATTAGAAGGATACAAAAATGGCAAATTCACCACCGACACGACCGTGACATCTCTGTTACTCCGAAATGCTGAACTCGAAGAGGGATATATAATTTCTTTTCATGCTTTTCATTCTTTACGATTATATCTGTGCTATACATTGTTTGGTTTGGTTTGTTTTCGTGTTCCGGGCGTCAACTGCTTTGTCATTAGTCCCGTTAATGTAGTGCAGGTTTTCTCTTGGCGGATGGCGGTGATCTTCCCCCGCTGGATAGCGGATCGGCGGCGATGCAAATCGGCTGATGGGGTTTCCCATAACCAGGACTCTCCCACCAGCCCGGGGCACCGCCCAGCCGGGACAAACTCTAAACTCCCGGAAGAGTGTGTATGGTGCATGTTAGTGTAAGTGTGTGTGTAAGAGAGGATAGGACATGAAGAGGAAGGAAAGATCGCGCGCGGTCCGTGGCCCGTTTGGTAGGGTACTGCACCCGGCATTCGCTTGGTGTTGATCGGAGAAACCAGAAAACTACCAGATTAGAAGTGGCCAGCCGCTAGGAATTCTCCTCAGACGGCGACTGAATTTGACCTGACAGAAAGCTAGTGTCGAAAATCCTGCCGCCGTGGTGGGAACCTAGGACACTCCCGGTCAGAGGCGCTGCGTGGCATCCAGTTGATGGACTGAGCCACCGCTGCCGGTCTATACATTGTTCAAACCTAGTACTACTAACTATAAAATTGTTTTCGGAATACGTAAGCCCCAGCGGTTTTGATGCGCGTTGCAGTGACTCATCTCTGGCGCAAACGGTGGGCGGGAAGGATTTAACTGCGAATGGACAGACGGGTACATGCAGGTTACCCGAATACTGACAGGATACCTTGGGATATCATTCTCTTGGTATGTATAAAGCATGTTTCTAAAGGATTCATTTAGCTATATCTAAGTAGTTCTAATGTACTGATTGGTGTCGTTAGTGATCGGTACTGCAATTCGATAGGGTTTACATGCAAAACATGTGTATCTGTTGACGGTATGTATACTGAGGGGAGGGCCAATGCCGAGCTGATGGATTTCGCGTCTTTACGTGCACAAGAAATTGCGGCACAGTAAACTATCGCAAACATTTAATGAATCTTGGTTGTTCCTCAGGGCTGGTCTGCGGGGAAGAACCGCAGGCAATGGTCAGAGAGCGTCAGCCTTTGACCTTCGACGCGGCGTCATCCGGACAGTCAAGATCAGTTACATGACTCTGACCGCGGAAGCCTATTGTGTATTGACGAGTATTGACGAGTGAATCAAAGATCTCGTGAATCGGAATGACTGGCAGATCAGTAAACTATTTTCTGTATTTTTTCAATATATTATTTTATTTTGGTCTTTGATTTTTAAAGACAGGCCATTCTTAATATTAATATTTATTATATAATACACAACATTTAGGAAATTAATTGTTTCCCGTTGTCAGGGTAATTAATTAAATAAATATATAATTTTAACAATGGTCAGTCATAAACAATGGAATATCTTATTGATGTACACAAGTCACACTAAACCGCACATTGATACTCTTGAGCATTACTGTATGAATGGAAGTAGTCAGAAAGAGGTCAGGAGGGACGTTAAAAATTACAATAAGTTAGACAGAAATACGTTAATGGTACGAGAAATATCCTAATTTCCAGAAAAAATACTTAATAATACATCATATTAACTAGTAGAATTTATTAAGATTCTACCTATGTGTTCAGAAATTTTCCAGAAAAAAATACTTAATAATCCATCATAGTAACTAAAGTAAATTTTATTAGATTCTACCTGTGTATTCCAAATAATATGTTTTGGTATATAACGTTTCTAATATTAATATAGGATACAGAATAAAAAAATGGTGTAAAACTCTAATTAACAGGAGAAATCTATAAAATATTTAACAGCTTTTATTCTGTTCCGATTGTATTTATTTGTTGTCAGAATAAATCCACAATGGAATCTATGAGTTAAACTTTTGTTTACAAAATTCAAATTAAGGATGTTGCAGAAAAATTGAAGCAACTGGAAAAATAGAAAGGAATTTACTTAGATATTAAAAAAACTCAATAGATAAATATTTTCTAATATTATTATACCTAATAAATTGGATTCACAGTTCCTAATAAACATTTACCAGCCATGTTTTAAATACTTTTTGAGTTTGATTCTTTAGTGTATCACTATGAACTCAAATATTAACAGTGTTTAACCACAAATTCTAATTTTAGAAATAAAATTAACATAAACGAAACGGAGCAGAAAGAGCAGAGGTAATGTTATAATTTGCTACAGAGTCTAATCTTTGGATTTTAATTTTTTTAGAAATATATTGCTTTTCTGTATGAATGTCTACACAATTCGAAAAAGCTCAATTCCGCAATTCGAAAAATATTCTTTAAGAAAGTGTAACCTTTATCCACAAATCACTAAATTACCTAGAAAATTCGCCACTCTTGCAAATTTGTCAATCTTACACTTTTTTTATTCAACTAAAAATAGTGTTTCGTAACTAGATATTTTTGACAATTTGAGAATGAAAACAAATTAGAAATGTTTATTTCAATATTTTATCATTTTTATACTAAGAATTTGATAAAGAATTAAATTTTAATAATTAAATATGTTGAAAACCTATTAAAATTGAAACAAACAAGACGAATCTGCTAATAATGTTTCTACAATGAAATGAAATAAATATGGAATAATGTGAAATTTAGTGTGTTTTAATTTTCCAAAAAGCAAGTATTCAAAAAACTTTAATTGTCATTAGTTATTTTTAAACAATTTTCTAATTATTTGAAATTATTTATGCAATAACCTCACGGACAATAACATATCTCTCATGCATACTTTTTTCTCACTATAACCACTGCTTTCTTTTGTATAAAACTTCTCGTTTTTCCCTCAATTCACGCAGGAAGCCGAAGGAGGAAAATATGAAGAAGCCTGACTTTGATGCTATAAAAAGATTATAACAGTGTAGTAAGTTTATTGCCTCTTTATTAGTGCATGAATTTTCTTAGAATACGTATACTCGAGACCGTCTGGATATAGACTTGATGTGAATTAAGTGTTATCCGAAAACTGGATTTCTTTTGCGCGAAGCCAGAAGATGTGCATGTTGCTCAGCGTCAAAATATCAACATAACAAAGGTTTCTCGTTACTTCTTCATCCTGATGCTCATTAGAAGTTGCATTGGAGGACGAGCATCCTCAATTAAATGTAACTAATATTATCAACCAGCTGGAAGTAACCGTCGTTGCTAGTATATTTTTTTTATCACATCGCCAATTAGGACAGTAAAATGAATAAATAATAATAATAATAATAATAATAATAATAATAATAATAATAATGTAATATCTGCAGTCCACCTCGACGCAACTGGGCCACGCTTCTCTCCCTCCCCCGTCACGCCTCGCCTCGCCTCGCCACGCCTCGCCTGTCCTCACCGCTCCGCCCCGCCCAGCTCTCCCCGTGTCCGCTCCGCACCCTCCTTTCGCTCCGCCTCCACCCCACCCCCGACCCCCCTCCGTCACGCACTGCCCCACATCGCTCTACCTCACTCCATCCATCACCCCGCGCTCTGCTGTTCTCCGTACGCTCCATCTTCCCTTCTGCACTCCGGCGGATTGCTATCTTCCCCTGCAGCGCCTCTTGCCGGGAGGTCTAGGTTCAGTCCTGATGGCGGCAGGATTTTCAACACTAGCCTTTCAGCTAGGTCAGATTCAGTCACTGTCTGGAGGAGAAGTCTGGCGGCCGGCTGCTCTGATTGGTAGTTTTCCATGGTTTCTCGATCAGCACCAGATGAATGCCGGAGCAGTACCCGACAAGGCAGACCCACGGACCGCGCGCGATCTGTCCTTCCTCTTCCCTTGTCCTATCCTCCCCCTTACACACACTCCACGCCCACTAGCATACACTACGCAAAAACATATTTGCGGAGATCGGTCAGAACTTAGAAGCTTATCCCGCTAGTGGGAGAGTCCTGATTAGCGGAAACCCCAGTAGTCGACGGTAGGTCGGCGCCGGATCTCGCCATCCAGCAGAATATCACATATCTCAGGAAAATCATGCACTAGCACTAACGGGACTAATGACCAGCAGTTGACGCGCCCGGAAACACGAAAAAATCAACCAATCAATCCTATCTTCCCCTCACCTGCTCCAATCTGACTCCACGGGCTCCGTGGTTGCCCGGTCCTGCCTGTTCTAAACTGTGTGAAGTTAGATACGCCACAGTTTTATAACAGAGGACATTTAGTATCATTATCAGAAAATGCCAGATGATATGTCAAGTCCCTACAACGTGTTCAGAAGATTTTCTTTTCATGGAAGAAAAAATTAAACCTCTGTGAGAGCAGAGTTTACAGAAAATTTTACTTAATTAATATAGATATATTTTGTTGTCAATTCTTAGAAACTTTCTCGAAATGTATACTTTGGTGACCACTCACAGGTTGACACAGCAATTGAGTAAAGCTAAAATCAGTGAATTGCTGACATATTTACATTTCATTGGCATTAGGTTTGGTAGGTGAAATATGCTACCTGAATCAGAAATGGAAACAATATAATATGGACATATTGACACAGTATTTGAGAGTTTTCAACAAATAATATTTCATTACAATATCACGTTTAGAGATTAACAGAAGTCAAATATTACATTTCACCAAAGAAATAACTACCCTCATTAATACAGGTTTCAGTTGTTGTACAATTAAAGGAAGGAAAAATGCTACTCTTTGAGATAGAGGAAATAAAATAGACAATTGGTTACAAATACTTTTCTTGAATTTTAAATAGTCATAAATTCACTCTGGAATGATATAAAAAGTACTCGAGATTTTCCTCGTTGTGTGAAACAGTTCTATGTTTATTATCTAATTGTCATCAAAATTTTGTAATGACCGGAATAACGACCATGGTATGATGCTGGCTATAAAGGTAGGTGTATCTAACGATCACAATAAACACGCCCGTACTAAGTACGAAATGTTTAATGAACAGAAGAGTGATAATAAATGCATCGATATTTGTATATCACTGCCAGATACTCCTTAAACAATAATACGTTATCTGAAATTGTCCTTTGCAAGGTTGTGCATTTTCAGTTGTCAAACAATCTGAAATATGGAATATGAAAAGAAACAATACATAGGAATAATAAGCCATAAGAGCAGTAGTATATGATGTGATATCTAACAATTAAAATCCATACTATATTTTCATTATTTTGATATTTTATAGCAATAAATGCATTTAAATAACAGCATTAAAAACTTAATTGTATTGTAGTTTTAACGCTATGAAACTAAGATTCGGTGTTAATAAGATCCGAACTATTATACACTAAATGTGGACACTACTACATAATTAATATTTTATCATTATTGTTAAAGAATTTTAAACAGTATTAACAATATCTACATAGCTATTACATTGCACCCTTCCCCTAAACACAAATATAGTACACAAATACTTTTCTAATTCACGAAAAAACGTAAACGTATTAGTGTATTTCTTACGATCCTGAAACTTAAAACGATTTTTTTTTGCTTAAGCCAAAAGGAAAGTATTAAGGAACAAACACAATTCGAAATATTCATTATACAAATACGGTATTGCAAAATTATTTACTGATTGCAATACGTAAACATGAAAGATGTCATGAGAAAGAGAGATGATCTTATTGGAATATATGTATTACAATAGTTTTTGGTAATGTAGATTAGTAATATCACTCCTAATTCGTAGGAGGAAGAAAAATGATTTCAGGCGTAGAGCCTGACACTTAAGGTGGAAATAACAAATTTCTAAATAGTGGAAAGTAAGAGGGAAAGAGAGAATTAGATGGAGAAAGGAAGTATGGGAGAAAGAGAGGGAGGGAAGGTTGAGAAGAAAATGGGGCAGAGAGGAGAATTAGATAGATGGAGAAAGAGGGTGTAGGAGGAGAAAGAGGGGAGGGACGGTTGAGAAAGAAAATGAGAGAGAGAGAGAGAATTAGATAGATGGAGAAAGAAGTGTGGGAGAAAGAGAGGAAGGGAGATTTGAGAAAGAAAATGAGACAGAGAGAGAGGGGACGCTGGAGGGCAGAGTGCCACCGGAAGAAAGAGGGAAGTGAAAGGCGGAGGGAACTGCGGAGGAGAGTCGTGCATCGCGTTTCGTTAGTCAGACTACGTCGTTGTGCTCGTCAAGCGCCGCGTGGCCCATGCGTGCTGTCGCTGCGGAGGAGCATCGGGACAGGACGAGTCGGAGACGAACAACACAGCTGGGAATGCAGGCGTTCACGCCTCTCCCGACATTTCACAGACGAAACGTTCAGAATACATAGCATTTCATTCCCTGTCTGCAATGAAATGTTTGGATATACAAAAAATGGTTCATGTTGCAAGACTGTCTCATCATAATAATAATATAATTATTATTATTATTAATATATTTAAATTATTATATTATTATATATTATTATATTTATATTATTATTATTATTATTGTGTGTATTATTATTATTATTGAACCACAAAATTAAGTGTGGCATACTTTTTGTATACACAAAAAAAATCTTCTTATAATAATGCATCTAAAAGGATAGAAATCATAAATAACCAGAAAGAATGTTAAATAATATGATACAAACCTTCAGTATTCTGTAATTAAAACGAATTATTTTGATCAAAGAATTTTAAAAAGAATATTTAAGAATTCATATTTTTTTATAATGCAAATACTTTTATTTCATTATCAATGAAATTCAATATGCTTTGCCCTGAAACGAAGAGTAACAAAACCTACAGTATTTGATAATTGCGAGTGTGCGTGTATGAGGGTGTGGGCCGTACTCACGATTAGACAACTTCCGTGCACCAATCGAGACATATGAAGATCATTCCTGACCTTGCTGTCTTTGTCTCCTGATGGGAACTAATAATTTGTTTTCGGATCCGAGCAGACAATTTGTAAATTTTCCAAAACGTGTTTTTTTTTGTTGCGTGTTTGACACTGAGATCTTAGATAGATGTATGGTGGCGTTGATTAAGCCCCCTCTACCCAGTGGCAATTTGATATCTCACGATTTATTTCACGAAGATGGCAAAACTTTTTGTTTTCATTTCAAAGCCAGAAACAAACAAATTGCGCGGAAGATTTTATTTCATTTTCATTTGTATTATCCTATTTATAAAAATAAATTTGCAAAGCCTACAGATATATTGCCTTGTAACTATTCCAGTTGATGAACTAGTGAATACGAAAACCAAACAATGAGTAACATTATAGAATGAAAGAATATTTACGTACTTACGTTCAACTATCACATTTTCATTGTTACGTGAAAATACTGATTTTCAAATGAATGTGACCTAACAACTTATCCAAAATAAATTTAACTAACGCACTCATATAAACGCCGCAGAACAGTCGCCTTTTAATGTTTTATATAGATTCACCTACAAAGCGATTATTAAAGCAATTGAAAGTAATAGTGTTGGAAAATTGTAAGTGTAAACAAGAATAAAATTATTGGAAGTGTTGAGTAAATCATGGAATCAAATGAAGTTATAGAAGATTTTGCTAACTAATTAAAAATTATCATAAAATAACGCTAAAAATTAACATAAATGTATAAGACACCTTACGGTCTTTTTGTGCTTAATGGCAAAAAAAACTAAAATTGTTGTAAATTCTAACTGTTTGCATCATCCATACCTACTAAGAGTACTGTTATGGCGGTCCCGATTTACGATGTTACCAGTTCATGCCTCGTATGGGTAACATACAGGCCATTATGTATTGGTAATTTTGTAACGAGAGTGTAACATTAATGCTTCGCCCCAATTCAGACACCGACAAAGCTCTGCATAACATTTAGAAATTTTTAACAAAGGAAAATGCTTTTAACAGTTTACAGCGTCAGTGACCCGCATTTTTAACTAATAATCTATAATTTAGACACCCAAACTCCAGGAATTCAGTTATTTCACCAATCAAAAGAATGTATAATATATAACTCACTTAAAAATAGGAATGTAAAAATAGAGAAAATATGAAATGAAATGCTGAGAGCATATTAGATATCTTATGTTGCACGTTAGGAATTCATGAGCTAGTTAAAGTTATTTATGCTGTTAGCACTTAGAATCCAAGTTGTATAAACGGTAGAAAACTTTGCAAATTTTTTTACTATCGACTGAAACTGGTTTGTTTAAAACGATTGATGTTAGATACGTGTTTGGAAAAGTTTGCAATAAGATAATATTCTATTCAAGCCTCTGAATCATCAGACTGTGTACGAATAAGAACACTTTTTCAGCGTACTGAGCGTTAGTAAGGTTCGGTAACATTTTTTCACGTCACACAAACAAAATTGATGTCACCCTACTAACAAACATTTTTCTAAGGGGATAATGCGACAAACATAGACTACTTTCAGATAATATAATTTTAAAACCAAGAATAATTAAAGTACGCCGAAAGCCGATCAGAAAAAGCCGGATAAGAGTAGTATGGATGGCAGAGATTTCGAGGGAAAGGGAAGTACAAGTTGGAAAATCAGCTCTTCACATTTCACATTTTGGCTAGAGCTCATGTACAAAGCATTCGACATGAAAGTGATGACAGTAGTTCAAAACTCTACGCGATTCTCTGATAAAATAATCAAGTTATTATAAGAATGACTTTTATTAATTTTTTTGGTAATCTCCTGAAACAATTTTTGTGTTTAAAACGGACGACTTTTTAATCTTTCTATTGTGTCAATAAAAAATAGAAAAAATCTGAATGAAATAAAAGAATTTTAAGAAATTTGTTTACATCTGTTCAACAGTTATTCATATTGTATTGTTTTTGGCTAGTCAGCTGCTTGCTGAATTTATTTTAATTACGTCGTTTCGAACCACAGTGTATATTTATCAAACAATTTATTCTACGTCTGGAAATGTAAAACATTTCTAGGTATCAAAATGTTCAATTACAATTCATTTAAATTGTGGCAATTTAAAAAAACAGAATCAGTGGATAAAAATCGTGACGAATGCTCCTGCTCAACCTTGTTAGAAAGATATTGCCTACTCGTATCTTTGCTTTGCATTGATTACTAACATTGCATTATATTTCGACTAATTTTAATAATCTATCTTTTAAAAGCTCTATAATATCAGAAAAATGTACACTAAATCACGAAACACTTGTAGTTATCATAATCAAATATTAATTTTGTGAAGCTATATTTTGATTTAGTAATTACTTACGTCTGTTTCGAACATGAAAATTAATTTGTTATGTAAAAGAATTGCATCACGGTTGTTTTTTTTGGGAGAAGTAAAGGTACATTTTCTAATCAGAAATAAACAAAGGACTATACCATCATACAATGATCATCATAAAATGTGAACGAATCCTGCCTACAAGCCACATTAATGTAAAATGTTCAAAATATTAAAAAAAAACTTTTGGTCTTAAAAACAATCTATGTTAAAATTTTAATTCAATTGAAAGTTGTGCTGTAAACTAGTATTCAAATACTTAAAAATCAATGATTTTGACAAATTATTTTAAAATATTGTAAATAATTTTTCTTTATAGTTGTATCCAATGTTTTTGTACCCAGATGTTTAAAAGGTTACTAATGCTTAGAATAATAATGGTCGCAATTGACCAAGGTAGTTTGAAATGACATATATATATATATATATATATATATATATATATATATATATATATATATATATATATATATATATATAAGCATCACTCAAAAATAAACAACACTACATTTGTATTTTGAAATACGAATAGTAATCGTAATAGTAAATGTACAAAACATATTTAAAGCACAAAACAACAAAATAAATTCTACCTCTTACCGCGCCTTAACTTCTTTGTAACCCACGTGTGTTCCCAGCTCAATTCCGTAGTATATCATAAATCTGCCTGTGTGCGACACTAATTCAGTATCTGAAGCAGAACAAACCAGCGGCGCCGTGCCGTGGGGCGAGGGCAGCGGAGGGAAAGCGACGCCTCTCTAAACGAACGCCCGGTCGCCCGAGGGACAATCGAATGGGGCGGGGCGGGGGCGGTGGCCGCCGGGAGACAATTCGTGCAGCGGGCGCCATTTCCGGGCGGAAATTCGGCGCAGCGGTCCGCGCGCTGACAAGGAGCAGTCGGCGGCCACCTTGGGCAGGGCGGGAGCGAAATGCGGAGCGGAGGAAGATAACGTGGGAGGTGAAGGATTAAGAGAATATGGAGATTAGAGGAAATGGTGATTTGGAGAGGTGTGGGTGTCAAAGACAAGCAGAATGGGAAACATGTCGAAAGATTAAAGTGAGAGGAAGAACAAAGATCGACAAGCACAGAGAGAGAGATGAGGAGAGATGAGAGAGAGATTGCGAGAGAGAGAGAGGGGGAAGAAGATGCAGATGAAAGATTCATCTGAACATAGGAGTGGACGAAGGAAAATGTTAAGCATTATAGGGATGGGCTCTACTGAGAGGGGTTTGGGTCTCGTGAGAACAGAAGTCAGTAATATTGAATAATTGAGTATTTCGCGTATCCGGGCGCGTCAACTGCTATGTTTTGTCCTGTAAGCGTAGGGCATGAGTTTATCATGAATGATGGCGGTGATCTTCCCTCCAGCGATGATGAGATCCGGCGCCAACCAACGCATCGACTTGTAAGTTTTTCCCTATCCAGATATCTCCCACCTTCATACGAGGCCGTGATAAACTGTAATTTCCTGACTAGTCTCTCTGCATGTGTGGTAGTGTAGTGTACGTAAGTGTAGTGTGTATAAATAAGGGGTAAGGTAGAATAAGGAGAGACGAGAGGAAGAAAATAGCATCCGCTGTCCGTACCCGTTTATTAAGGTATTGCTGAAGCGCTCACCTGCTATTGATCGGACAAGTCATTGAAAACTACTGATGAAAGCAGCTGGCCGCTAGAATTCTCATCAACCGACAGAGATCAGAACATTGCGATTGAACTCCGTCCAGCTGTGAATCTAGCGTCGGAAACGCTGCCAACATCGGGTCTCGAACACTAGGACTTCCAGCCTCAGACACTGGAGTAGCATCAATTGATGCTCCTAGCATCTGAGCTGGTGTCAATAACAAGTAAATCAAAGGAGAGTCTCGTACGAAACTGCATAGTAGTGATTCGGAGAACGAAGAAAGGTGGTGAAATGAAGAGTTAGGAAATGACTTAAAGCAAACGCCAGGTGGTGGAACTACAGTGAAAAGGAGTGTACTTGTACGTATACCAGGAAAATGCCACAGGATGAAGCAGATATAATGATGTTATACAAGTGAGAAGAAAATCCGCACAAAGAATCGGGATCAGAAGGATCGGGTACAGAAATAAAATTGACATATTGAATGAATGAAAGCGGAGATGACGTAGAGGTTTGGAATAAACTGAGGGAGGTTCCAGGATGCACAATTCGACGGACAACGAATTAAAGAACATTCAGGGATGAGAGCGCTCGCGAATACCTCGCACGTCAGGACGGAGCATTTATTTATTTAATTTAATTATTTAACGTCAAAACAGTTAAAACTGTGTATGACGTGCTATAGTCTCCCCATCTCGATCAGGTTTTTCGTCAGTTTCCCTGATCCATTGAGCAAATGCTGTGATGGCGCCTTGTTTTGCTTTTGGACATAAATGTAACTTCATTTTCTGTGACGTCTTCTAGAATTCAGTGGAAATACAATTATTCAATTATCGTTTCCATGTTGTCGCACCAGGAAGTATTATTCCGATGGACAACATGGATAAGAGCCAAAATTATGCCTTTTCTCCTTGAAAATAGATTTTAATACATGGACCTTTTTCTTTTTCTTTTTTCAAATTTAGTAGTATATGACTTAGTGTAGGGATCACAGAATTTTGAAAATGTGCACACAATCACTTTTCCTATAGCACGTCATACGCAGTTTTTAACTTCTTTTTTGACGTAAAATAAATAAAATAAAAAAAATACTATAAGAAGAAGTGAATTCTGTGAACGTTTTCAAAATTCTGTGACCCCTACACTAAGTCATATACTACTTGAATTTTGCTCCAGCTTCCCACAGCTGGTGGGAGATGGTCGGTGAGAAATGGGGCGCCGTGCGGGCGGACGTGCCCCCGCGCGGATGACGGCGGGGGCAGGGGGCCAGTGGCGGCGGGCAGCGGGGGTGCGCGGTGGCGGGTGTTCGGGCCCGGGCCATCGCATCGCCCGGGGGCAGGCGCGGCGGCGGCGGGGGCCCGAAGGTAGGGCCGGCAGTGAGGACGGGGCCCCGGCCTGGTGGGAGCGCAGTGCGGCCGGACGCAAATTACCCCCGGCCTCTTCCGCCCTCGCCCCCCCCCCGGGCCCCGTCCGCGCCGGGGCCGCCGACGCCGCCGGCCGCCCCGCCCCCCCCGTTTTTTGGCCCCGCGCGGCACTCGTGGCACTTCGCTCGCCCGCACCTCTGCCCCCCCCCGTGCCTCTGTCCTCCCCCCACCCCTGGTATGGCCCGAGCCCGTCCTCCGCCCCCGTCCGCCAGCCCCGTCTTCCCCCCGCCCTCGGGCCCGTTCCCCAGGCCGTCCTCCTCCCCCGCCTGGGCCCCGTCCTCGGCCCCTCGTCAGACCTCGTCGTCAGCCCCCGACGTCAGACCCGTCGGGGGGGGCCCCCGTTCAAAACCCGTCGTCAGCCCCCGTCGTCAGCCCCCGTCGTCAGACCCGTCGTCAGACCCCGTCGTCAGCCCCCGTCTAAAGCCCGTCTTCCCCCCTCGTGGGCCCCGTCGTGGGCCCCGTCGTCAGCCCCCGTCGGGGGGCCCCGTCGTCAGCCCCCGTCGTCAGACCCGTCGTCAGCCCCGTCGCCCGGGCCCGTCGTCAGACCCGTCTCACCCCGACGTCAGACCCGTCTCAGATCCGCCCCCCCTTCCTTATTTTCCCACCTTTTTCCATCCCTTACGAAAAAACCCATGTCTCACCATCCCCGTCTTACTCCCCTTTACGAATTTTTGTTCTCCCGGTATCAACGGGGGTCCCCCCCAATTTTAAGAAAATTTCAATTTTTACGATATCGCAATCTTTTTGTCGCACAACAATGCGGCTTTTGGGCAACTTCACAATGGAAGTTTTTTCTATTGATTATTAAATTGATCATCTTTTCCTGATTAAAAATTCCCCAAAGCATCGGTCATTAAAATGAACAATAAAAAAATTGGTGTGGAAGATTATAACAAGGTCTTTTTCAAACTGAATAAAAATCAAGTTCCAACGAAAAAAAATAGCGCTTTAAAACACTTCAAATACAAGCAAAAAAAAATAAAAAATTGAAGTTTCACTAAATTCCCACAAAAATCAGATTACAAAAGGTATAAATTTTTTTTTCCTCTTTGAAAATTTTTAAAAATAAAAAAAGACGTAGATTACAATAAAAAAACCCAAAAAAAAATAAATAAATTATTTACTGGCTCTGGTCCCCAAATAAAACAGCAAGGGCATCTAAAAATTGTGTAAAAGGCCGATAAACTTTTTAATCATTTGTGACGCTATTTTCCATGTTTTAAAATTTTAACCAAAAAGGGAAGTTAAATTGTGATGAATCAATGGAAATTTTTTTTCATTCTCATCGTTAATACTGTTGTTTTCCTTTGTTATATTTTAGGTATTCCTTTCTCTAACACGCTGGCAAATCACACTTCATGTTTTTTTCCTTGATACCGAAAAATGTTTTTTGAGGGCAAAACTCTTCTGTCCGCCCTTTTTTTCTTTTCCCTGTACCCGACTGCCTGTCCGTCCGCCGCCCGTTGAATCAATCAGCGTCAAATTGTTTAATGATTTTACCCCAATGCATTTCTGGTCGTTCTGGCCAAATCGGAGCCCTGCAAGGTTGTAATGAATTTTACGAGAAAATGTTTGTATATATTTTCCCCAAACCACAACAATATTGATAAAATTTTTTCTCAAATTCAAGAGTTTTGATTATATGTTAATAAAGGGTTTTATAATTATTTTGAAACACCACTAATCTTATTATTTCTAATGGCGACATTTTGTGTCTATTCACGAATAAAGATATCAGATAAATTTTTTAAAAACAGTTTTTTTTAAAAGTACCCCCACATTTTGTTAATATACATCTTTTTCATTTAAAAATATATATGCTTTTTAATTTTTTTTACATGTTTGATAATAATCTCCTCTCCTCCCACTGAAATGATGCATCCCAAAAAACCTAAAATCCTCCCTTTTTTCTTTATTCATTTTTAATAACACACAATTTTTTCAAGATATATCACATTTTTGGGGAATTAGCTTTTCTAAAGTACCCACACTCCAAAGCAGGGGTGGTTAAAAAAAAAATCTTTAAATTTTTTTGATATATCGTTTGAATTAAAAATCTGTTTAAACCCCTCTTTTAAAAGCTTACAAAACATTAGATACGCATGCTCAAATACCATGATTCCGATTTTCCTTACAGTTTGGTGGTCTGTTTTGGGGTTGGTTTTTGTCCCAAACCTATTCTTATTAAAAACATTGATTTAAAAAGTGGGTTTTTGCAGGGACATTAGTGATACATTCATGCAAATTTTTAAATTTTGGGGAAATCTTTGCATATCATGTAATTCATGTTAAATATCACGTCAAATTTTTAACCCCGAGATCCATCATGATTTTCAATCTTTTCAGAATCAACAAGCCCCTTGCATATTTTTTCCCCTTCCCACTCACCCTTTGTTGAACATAAAACTCTCTCATCAGTTCCCCAACTTACCCCATCTTTGCCGGGGTTCACCCAACCCCACTTGTTTACGGGCCCCATAAATTTTTACCCTTGCACAGGGACACAAGTCAAACTCACACCATTGAAAACACCTCTCTCTCTCTTCCTTTACCTATTCCCCCCCTCCCCCAAAATACGGGCTTTTACGTCCCCCCCTATTCATCATTTCCCCGCGGTTCTAATTCCCCTGGGGGCCGCCCTTTAAAATCGTAAAATTCCCCCATAAACATTTGGCTTTGGCCCTTACAAATTCCCTTTTTCATTTTTTTCCCGGGAAAGGGTTATTAAAAAGATGAGTACTTTTTTTTATATTTTCTAGCTAGTGAAAACTATTTTTCTAATCAATAAAAATAAAAAAACCCTAATATAATTTTCCCTGAATAATTTATTAATGTTTTAAACATTAAACTTCAATGTCTATCTTGTTCTAAAATTTTCCCAATCAACAAGGTAATTGCCCACGAAAATTTTAAATCATATAGAAAATTTGATGGCTAACAAATTCATATCCTTATTTATTTATATATTTAACGACAAAAACAGTTACAAATGGTGTTGAGGCGTTCAGGAAAAAAACACTATACACCTTTTCTAAAATCTGGAACCCCTCCATTACTTTTTTTTGTTTTTGAAAAAAATAAAGAATTATAAAAAAAGGTTTTCCCAATTTTTTTTGTAAAAATTTAAATTAAAATAACCTTTTTGCCATTTTATTAAGGGGTTTAATCAATGGCGAAAATTAAGGATAACGTTTTTAAAAAGGGTTTACATGAAAAAAGTTATGAAAAATATTTATTAACCCTTTAAAACAAATAAAATAATTATTCATGTTAATAAAATGGTTTACACACAGAAAATTTTTTTAAAAAATTTTCGTCTCTCTGATTGAAAAGGCGAGTATTGGTTTTTGGCTTCTTAATATTTTTCATTTAACTAAATTCTTGTAAATTTTTTCCCAAATTCATTAAATTTCCACAAAGCTTATAATGAACCACACCCCAAATTAGAGACTTTTCTAACCCAATATAGTTTCATCAGCAAGTTCTTGAATTTTTTATACAAAATTTGAATGTTGTATCCATATTAATAATTTTTTTATGAATTCTTTGCAGGTAAATGGAAAAAAAAATAAACAAGACGATAATGAAAAAAAGTTTTATGAAACATAACTTTGGCATATAAAAAAAAAAACCAAAACTTATTTTGATTTTTTACAGAATTTTGGGGGTTTAAAATGCTCCCTTTTTATCTCGTTTTTGCTTTTTTATTTTCTTTTACCTGTCAAAATGCTGCACCTGTCCCTAAAAACCCCTTTTTGCAAATTACCCTTGAAGCACCCCCCTGCTTTTTTAATGGGTTTAAAAAACAACATGTTTGATGTTGTTTTAAACAACGTTTGCCGTTAATGGCGTATTTTAACGGTGTGCCTCACAGCTATGTTTTTATTTTTTTTAAATTTTTTTTGTTAAAGGATTTTCCATTTGGGTTTTCCCCCCGATTTTCTGCAAGCATCCCCAAATTCCTGGATTACCGAGTCATTTTAAAAAACCCAAAGGGAAAACCCCCGTATCTACTTTTAAAAATTCCCCAAAATAAAATAAAGCAGAAATTTGCATTTACGTTTGTAGATTATTCGAACTTCTCTTATTTCCCGCAAAATCCAAACTGATTGTAATTTCAATTAAAAAAAAGTGCAAAAATGTGAAACCCGCACTTTTCTTTCTATATTTTTCCAACCTGTTAGGTTTTAAGATTTCCATGCGTTTTAAAAATGTTTAAAATATGTTAATTTAGCCCAGGCGTCTAAAAAAAGATAACGATAACTTTTTTTGTTGGGGTGGAACAGGGGGAGAAAATAAAAGACGGTGGGGGAATGGGAAAGGGAAACAGATTTTAAAAATTTATAATGGAGTAAATTTCAGCTCGGGGAAATAATCATTTTTTTCGGATAAAAAACCCTTTTTGGAAACTTTTAAAACAATCACAAATTCTTAGTTAAATTATAACATGACTTTACTTTTTAATTTAAAAATATTGTAGACATTTTGCTCCTCCCCCCTTTTCCCGTGTTTTGGGAAAAAATTTTTTGTATTATAACTCGACTCTCTTTCCCCTGTTTCAATTTAAAATATTGTGATTTTTCCCCCTTCTGGGTTTGAATTAAAGCAAAACAGAAAAAAAGGGAAGTCGAAGTGCCCAAAATTAAAAATTTTTAAGTTTCAGAACCACACAATAGTTCAGAAACGGGGAAAAACCCAACTTTTTTTAAAAATTTGAGTTTTGGGTTTTTTAAATAAAACACTGGTTTCACACATCGCAATGTGCTTATGAAAACAATCAAAAATTTTTTAATTTTCCCAAACTGTCCCCCAAACCAGAATATTAAATTTTACATTTATTAATCTATTCGTTATTTTTTCAATACTTACTGTACATCTGAAAAAATTACATTCTACTTATAGTCAACATATTTTAAAAATTAGGGCCCCCCGACTTTTGTGTTTTTTTTCTGATTATTGCTCTTTTTCATTTCCTACATATTTTTACACACACACACACACACAAACATACACTTTAAATATCAGTTTCTAATATTCTTTATGACAACTCCTCGTTCTTCTACAAAACCAACAGACCTCTTTCCCACAAAAATTGATTGCACAAAGGGCCTTTTCAACCCCCAAAATCCCCTTCATCTCTAACAATTTTGCCCTTCTTCCCCATTGATAGTGGCATCGGTAAAACAAAAAATTTAAAATTTATTAAATGATGCTGTCATCTGACTCTTTTTATCAACTCCTCTTTTAAAAAAAAAAATTGGGGTTGGATTCCGTGGTAAATTCGATTTCCCACCCCCCCGTAAAAACCCCGCCTTCAGGCAGCTCCTCCAGTTTTCCCAGTCTCTCCCAATTAAAACCCCGACTCAATCAGCCCCCCACAGCCCCCCCATGGGGTCCTATCACAGTTATGGTGAAAACCCTTATCTTTTTTTTCTTCCATTAGGGTAAAACCACTAACTTATCACCTCATCTTCGTCATTTATCACTTTTTCTCTAAAATTGTCAATCAGCGGTCATTTTTTTGTCTCCCCCTTAATTCCAGCTACATTTCCCATTTTTTTTTCCTTTCTTTTCTCCTCAAGTTCATTCGGGGAAAATTGGGTTGTTTTACCCCCCTATTACAGCAGATGGGACCCTACAATTTTTGACATGTTACATACCCGGGCGAAATTTTTTGTCACCCTCCTTTTGTGTAAAACTTCTTTTTGGCTCTGTAACCCAAATCCTAAAATCAACTGATGTCACTGCACCCCACAAAACCGGGAGGTCTGGGTTCAGCCCTGACGGCAGGATTTTCAATTTTAAGTTTTTTCAGTTGGGTCAAAATTTCGTCGTTTCTGGGGGAAAAATTCAAACCGGCTGGCTGATCTGATCGGTATTTTTCCGTGGTTTCCCCAGTCGGGCAAAATCCCGGGGAAAAATTACCTAAAAAAACGGGCCACGGACCCCCGATTTTTTCCTTTCCCCTTTTCCTTTTGTCCTACCCTCTCCTCTTACACCTACAAAATGCACTCACTACCCCCTTTCCGGGGTGACCATTTGGGGGGCCCTTAGGGGCTTTTTCCGGCTGGGCGGCGCCCTGCTGGTGGGAGTCCTGGTTAAATCCCACTACCCGACGGTAGGTCGGCGCCGGGCTCGCCATCCAGGGGGGAAGATCACCACCATCCCCCGAAAAATATACTCCCTAACGGGATTGCCCGGGAAACCAGAGGGCCCCCGGAAACACGAAAAATCAATCAAAAATAAATCTAGACTTCCCCGTCTAACCCCCGGCGCCCCCTGTTGCCCCTCGGGGGTTTCCCTTAGTCAAAAAATTTGGGCCCGCCCCCTAAATAAAGGTATTCTCGCGTGTCCCGCCCCCCTCCTATCCCCATCACCTTGGTCTTCACCTCTACCCCTTGTCGTCCGTTTTGTTTTCGACTGAAAATATCTCCGTGACCATCCGTAGCCGCTCGGCGTCTGTGATTCGGGTTTCCCCTAGGGTTCGAGTTCGCAGTGATGGGGTTTCGGGGCTAACTTAATAGCCGGGAAAAATTCAGCCAGTCAAAAGGAGAATTCTAAGGGCCCCGGTTACTAACCCAGTACTTTTGCGTGATTTCGGGGATAAATCTAGTTAAACCCAGGCAGTACGCTAAAAAAGGGAACGGACCTCCCCGATAAGGTTCCTGTGCCGTCTGTCAGCGTGTTTGGCGGTGCAGCCGATATCAAAATTAACAAAAACCGAGTTTTTCTGGCAAAAAAAGCCCAAATAAAAGTCTGGCTGAGTTCACGTGAACGAAAAAAAAGCCTCGATTACATCGTATCAAATCCATAAACCAGGTTGTTCACCCAAATTTTTCACCCCGCTTTTTTACGTTTTTTCTTTGTTTTTCCCGGGCTTTTTTAAAACTTTTTAACGCGAATTGCTCTTTTTGGGATTTTTTTGGAAATAAAAATCCCCCCCTCCCAAGTCACCACAATCGTTGACCGGAAACACGGTACTCATTCGTATACCCCCGACTTGTCATCCCCAAAGACCACCCCACCCCCCTCCTCACCATCCCCCGGCCCCGCACCCCTCCTCTTCCCCGACGGGATCCCTCCCCCCTCCCCCGCCCTCCCCGGGCCCCGGGCAGGGCCTTTTGCCCCCTTTTGGGAAAAAACCCCCAAAACCCCTCCGTTGACCCTAAATCCCCACCGCCGCCGCCGCCGCCCCGCCGCCGCCGCCGCCGCCCCCGCCGCCGCCGCCGCCCCCCGCCCGCCGCCGCCGCCGCCACCGCCCCCCGCCGCCGCCCCCCCGCCACCCCGCCGCCGCCCCCCCGCCGCCACCGCCCCCGCCCCCGCCGCCGCCGCCGCCGCCACCGCCCCCCGCCGCCCCCCGCCGCCACCGCCCCCACCGCCGCCGCCCCCCCGCCGCGAAGTAACTCGGCCTGCGCCCCAAAGCGCCGCCGTGCCGCGCGGTGCGCCGAAACTCATGCATATTCTCCGGGCGGCGGGGGTCCCCCCGGACGAGGACGTCCGGGACCGGGCGGCGAAGGCGGGGGCCCGGAAAAGGCCCAGTTCCAGGCGGTGGGGGGTAATGGGGGAATGGGAGTTTGGTTTCCCATCTTTTGGGTGACAGCACTTTGGCTGGGAGGGGAGGGAAGACAAAGGGAAGGTCGGTGATGGTGTTGGCGGCGTGGGGTGGTGGTGGTGGCGACAAAATGGCGGGGGGGGAGTGGGGGTGGCGGGGGGGGCGAAGGGGGGAGAAATGGGGGGGGTAATTTTTGGGCGATGGTGGGGACGCCGGCGGTGGCGGGGAAAGGGGTTGGGTTGGTTGGGTTGGTGATTGAATTTTCTTTTTTTCCGGGGGGTAAACTGCTTTGGTGGGTGTCCCGTTGGTACTGCGGGGTTTTTTCGTTGATCTTCTCCCCTGGATGGCGAAATCCCGGGGCCATTCGTCGGCTGGTGGGTTTTCCCCAACCAGGGCTCTCCCCCTCCGGGGGACCGCCCCCCCGGAAAAGAACTTCCCCACCCGGTCTCCCGGAATCGTGGAAATGTGAAGATTGGGGTTTAATGTGGTAAAGGAAGTATGGGAAGAGGAAAAACAGATCCCCGTTCCTTTGGCCCGATGAATCTGCCGACATTCGCCTGGGTTTATCGAAGGAAAACGGAAAAACCCCAAACAGAAAAAACCGGACATTTGAAAACCCCTCACCAGGGGACTGGTTTTTCCTGGGTGAAAGCTAGTGTCGAAAATTCCGCCAATGGGTGTAACCTAGGCCCCCCGGGCCGGCCTTCGGCATCCCCCATGCACTGTTACCGCTTCCGGTGGATGCGTGGACGTGACGTGGGGGAGGAGGGGGGAGGGGAGACGCGGGGTGGTGGGGATGGCTGGGGACTGGGGTGGGGCGGGGCGGATTTCGGTGAGGGGGGGGGACGGCGGGCCGGGCGCGGGGACTCCTCCCGGGGCCGGCTCCATCGAGGCGGCGGTGGCGGAGGGGGGGGCTGCAGCGGGCGGGGATGGCGGAGACGGTGGGAAGGCGGTTGCCAGGGAAAACAAAAAACCGGGGCTCAGGCCCCCGCCCCAGAACTGGCGGGGGGGCTACCTCTGCTTCTGTCACTGGGCTTGTCGCCGGGGCCCCGCCCGCGCTGTCCCTTGCGTGCTTCCGCAAAGGGACCCGTTCCCCCATTCCGCCTCCCTTTTTTCCCCAAATTTCAAAGCTACAAGCGGTAACAACGTTCTTTAATAGAATGAAGTAAAATTTTTTATTATTGGGATAAATTTATATTGTTTTTTATATCATACAATTCATTTAAGTTTATAATTTTTATTCATCCAAAAGATATATCGAGTTTAAATTTATAAAAAAACCCTGAATAATGAGACTTGATTTATTTTATAACAATTTCATAGTCAGTGAATATCGTTATTAATATTAATAAAAAATTCCCATTTGAATCCAACGTGAACACCAAAGTCTCTAACCGTCGAAAATCTCAAAAAACGTTGTGTACGACATTATAAAAAAAATACACGTCCAATGAATCGTCCTTTTAAAAAATTTTTCGCCTCAGACGTTTAATATTCTTATCATTTAGATATTTAACATCTTTTATTACAATTGTCATCCCAAATTTAATTATTTTATGGCATTTTTTCACGATGAAAAATGACTTTTTAAACTGTAATAATAGATAACGATTGGTTATACGCATGTGTTTTGATCATCAACTCGTAAATATCAATCTAAATCATGTGATTACAATGTTTTGTGATATGAAAATTAATTTAACTTTTTTTTTAAATATCGCCTCGCTTTATGGAACATAATTACGCTGCATTTTCAATAGAGTAATCTTGTCAACAGTGACAATATACCGTCAGAAAGTATGATAAAAATCTTTCGGGTGGAAAAATGAAAAACATTTCCGAAGTGAACGCAAACTGTACTATCTTCATACTAAAACAACTGTTTATTCACTGAAAACAGCCATGGTATATTAATATTCCTTTCCCGTTAACTGCATTACAGCGCCCCACAAGGGAAATTTTTGATCTACACAAAACACGTAATTTCAAAGTGCACAAACATGTTTTTCAAATGTTAAGAATTTAAATGCTTTTTATAAAATTTAACGAACGTAACAGAACATAGTCGTCAAATGGGTTTTCCTTTCCTTTTAACATTTCCCCTGGACCCCTTTTGTTTTTCTTTGTTTTAAAGGGGTTTTTTTTTAATTTCCAGGGTCTTTTGCCAAAAGTACCCTCGCCAACCGCAAAATTTCCTGCGATGAAATTTAAAAACAGCTCTGGGCGTACTCGGAGGTAAGGGGAAAGAAATGGGGAGGAAACTGTTATTAAGCTTGAAGTGCATTTAAAAGGGAAAAAAAGAAATTTTCCTTGCAGGTTCAGACTAATGTAACCCCCGCATATGATGTACTTTGGTTAGTTTATGTTTTAATTAGGTGTTCCCAAATTTTTAAGGTAACCTGATGGGTTTTAGTTCGGGCAAGAGGGTTTAAATCCCCAAAAAGAAAAAAAAATTTAAAAAAACTATCCTTTTATTCATTTCAAACAATTAAAAAAAAGTCTATTCTTTTAACAGATTCCCAAACGGTAAAAAAGGAAAAGGTTTTTCTTATTTTTTTAAACATCCAAAAAATTTTTAATGTTTTCCCGGTTCCCGGGTTATTATTGATTTTTTGTATTTCCGGGGGCGTCAACTGCTTTGATCATTGGTACCGTTAGTGTAGTGCATGTTGTTTCTCGGGGGATGTCGGTATCTTCCCCCCCTGGATGGCAGATCCGGCGCCGGACCTCCGTCGGCAAGGGGGGGTTTTCCCCCCCACCGGGAACCCCCCACTGGCGGGAACCCCCCAACCCGGATACGCTCTAAAAACCGGGCTGTCGGAATATGTGTTAGTGTAAAAGGGGGGGGGTTTTGTGTGTGTGAAGGGGGGAAGGGTGGGGGCAAAAGGGAAAAGTAAGGGGAGATCCCCTGGTCCCTAAGTTTGGTAGAGTACTGCTCCCGCATTCGCCCCTTCCGGCCCGCCGTAAATTTTTTTCCCGACACCGCCTGGGAAAACAACCCAGCTGAAAAACTTAAAAAAATCCCGCCCCTTCAGGACTGGAAACCCAGGACCTCCCGGGCAGAGGCGCTGCTGACATCAGTTGATGCCCGAGATACCCTCCCCCTCCACCATTCCCTAATTTCTGATTTTTCACAAAAATATATATATATATATATATATATATATATATATATATATTTCGGTTTATTTTAAGGGTTTTTGCAAACGTTTTATATGGTTTTTTTTTGTTGGTCTATTATCCCCTCATTCCCTTTTTTCAACCTGATGGCCGTGGGTTCTAAAAAAAAATTTAAAACTCTCGGACTAGTCCATGAGCAATCGCGCATCTAGGCCAACGGGGGCCTCTCGTTTTTGTGTTTCAAAAGGGACGCCCTAAGGGGGTGGGGGGTTTGGGGAACACCACTCGTTTTTCTTGGGAATGGAGGCAGGGAAAAGTCTTGCAAGGTAACAAGCTTTTTGGGCTCCCTTTGGGGACTGAGTCTCAGTTTGGGGCGCAATTTAAGTAAGGGGTTTTAAAATTCCCCCAGGTGGCTTGTACTGGATGATCGGAGTCGGGGCCCCGGACAGATGGAACCACATTTGTTTTTGGGGGGAATTTCCAGCGTTAATTGGGGCCCAAAATTTGGGTATAATAATTCCCCGTTTTATCTTTTTCGGAAAAAGATGATCCATTAAAATGAATAAAAAATAATCAGATGTCAAATTTTCAATTGATTAAATTTTTTAATCAAAAATATCGTTTTTTCTTTTTATTAAAGAATGAAATAAAAAACATAAAATTTTCACGGGCGGGGTGAAAAGGGTTTTAAAAGAAAATATTGTCTGTTAAAAACTCATTCGTCCCTAAGCAAACTGTTGTTTTTTTTACATTTTTCCAAATCAATAAATAACCAAAAAAAACAATAACACCCAAAAGAAAACAAAGGAAAAAAATTCGCCCTTCAAGATATTCTGGTCATTGGAAAAATGTTTATAAAAAAGGAAAAAATTTTAAGAAAAAAAACATCAAATGGTAATTAGTAGTGAAAAATATAACATGATAAATTCTCGATTATTTTATAGAAAAAAACTGGGAAACATATTTTCCTTTTGAAAACTATTCCCGTTAGCTTGGGCTTGAGTACATCCCTTTTTTGCATTTTAAAGGGGGAAAAAAAATGAAATCCCGGGGAAATTCCCTGCTTGGGCTCCCCAGGCGGGGGAAACAGCGCGTCGGGGGTGCGGCGTGGGGCCCCAGTGTGTTTCAAGTATAAAAAAGCCCCGGGCAGGCATATGCCACGATACGTTTTTTACATTTTATATTTGCGCCTGAAATAGAGGAGAGTTGCATATGGGTGACCAATTTTAAGATTAAAAGCCCCCAAACATGGGAGACCCCCAAAAAATGTGTACTTTTGTATGACGTTTTGGGAAAATAAAAAAAGGGAAAATATGTTGTCATTATTAATTACTAAAATAAAAACCTACCCCATCAATTTTTGAAGTTTTTTTTGAACAATATGCCCTTTTAAAACGTAATTTCAAAATGTTAGAAATATGCAAAACCTTTTATGAAATATACCATTATAATGAAATGTTTTTTTAATAACATTGGGAATTTTAAAAGCAAATAGTTTTAAAAAAATATTTTGGAAAAAACAAAATAAAATCTGGGGGAAAAGCTAGGGGGCAATTTTCCAAAAAATTAAAGTAAAAACAATTGAATTTGTTTTAAATTTATTTCCCTCACAATTCTTTAGAAATTTAATGGGGTAAAACAGCTTTGGGGGAAACAATGGATAAATGTTTTAAAAGCAAAATAATATCAAGGGGCTCGTGTTTTAAAAACTGAAAGGGGAAAAACCGGGTCCGTTTTCAACTGGCGGGGAAAAAAACTTGTTCCCGCCCCGTCTTTTGGTGGGCCTTCCCTGGAAAAGTAAAACCGCTGTCTTTGCCCGCCCAGGCTTCTCTTCGGGGCCCCCCGGTTGAAAAGTCTTTGGCCCTCGCACCAGGGGCAAATCTCTCCCCCCGGGTTTTATAATGCACGAGGGGGCTCAGGCCCCCCCCCACATCTCCTCCATCCCGCCGACACCGGGCCCCGCCCCCTCTTCCCCCCCCGCTCCGCCCCCCCTTCTCGCCCTTCGGCCCCCCACTTGTCCCCGCCCCGCCACCCGCCCCGCCCCGCTGCCCCCCTCCCCCGATCGCGGGCCCCCACCCCCCATTTCCCCCTCCTTTCCACCTCCCCGCTTCTCCCGTCCCCCTCCGCACCCCCCTGCTCCTCGTAGTCTCCCTCAACTGATATCACTGCGCGCCTCTGAGTTCAGTCATGACCCGGGGGGATTTTCGACACGGTTTTTTACTAAAGGGCGAATTCGGGCGCTTCGGAGGAGAATTCTAGGCCGGGTGCCCGATCGGTAGTTTTCGTGGTTTCTCCGATCAACACCCCGGCGAATACCGGGGCGGGACCTAACCCAAAAAGGGACGGACCCCCCAATTTTCCCTTTCCCCTTCCCTTTTTCTTTTCTTACAAACACCCCCACTAACATGCACTGCACCACCCATATTCCGGGGGTCCGACCGGGAGCGGGCCCCGGCTGGGGGGCCCCGGGGCGCCGCTGGTGGGAGAAACCTGGTTGGGGAAAACCCCACCGTTGGTAGGTCGGGCCGGGTTTCGCCATCCCGCGGGAAGATCACCGCCATCTCCGGAAAAACATACTACACTAACGGGGTAATGAAAAGCAGTTGACGCGCCCGGGAAAAACGAAAAAACAATCAATCAATCCCGGCCTGCTCCTTTCCCCCCTCCCCATTGCCTCTCTACTCCCCCGCTCCCTCCCCCCCGCTCCCCTCCACCTCCTTCCCCTTTTGTCTTCCGTCACCGGGTGCCCCTTCCCCGTCTCGATGCCCTCCCCTCCGCTGCCCCTGGGTTCCCTGCCGCCTCGGTCCACCTCCTGCCCGATGAGCCCCCGGCCCCATCCCCGTCCCCCGCCCCGCCCCCCCTGCTTCCCAGTGCGCCGATCGGCCCGCTCCCCTCTTCCCCGCCTCGGCCCCCTTCTTCGACCCTCCTCTTTACCCCCACCGGCGACCCCCGCCCCGCCCCCCTTCGGGGGGCGTCAAGGGGCTCTGGAAAGGGGTAGCGCGGAGAAAGCCATCGGCTGGGGGGGGAATTTGGGGGGGAAGGGGGCCGAAGGTGAGTGGGCGCCGCCGAGGGAAACGCGGGAAAAAAAATGCACGCGGTGCGCGGGGGCCGCCGCGGGGCGGACGGAAACGCCTGGAAGGGGCCCCGTGGACGGGGCGTCAAACAGGGCGGAGATTCCCCCTGGTTGGGTTTGGGTTTGGGTTTTTGGTGGTTCCGGGGGCTTGAATTCAATTTTGGTTTTTTTGTGTTTCCGGGGCGTCAACTGCTTTGGGCATTGGGCCCCTTGGTGGTGCATGGGCCCCGGGGGGGATGGATGGTCCCTTTCCCCCGCGGATGGGGAGATCCCGCCATTTCGGGTGGAAGGGTTCCCCCCTAGGGCCCCCGGCGGGGCCCCCCAGCGGCCGGGGTCCCGGCCGGTCTCCGAATGGGGGGTAGTGCCAAACATGTTGAAAAAATGTGTTTGGGAGAAAGGTGGACAGGGGGAGGAAGGAGAATCACCGCGGGCCGTAATTTTAGGGTGCGTCCTTCTGGGGGTTTTTTCGGTTTTCGTCGGCTACTAGGGTCTTGGGCCCCTAAAGTGTACTGTTTCTTTCTCCTTGGGGGTGATGGTGATTCCCCCCTGGATGGCTTCCCGGGGCCGACCCTGTGGCTGGCGGGGGTTTCCCCAACCCGGTATCTCCCACCGGGGGTTTCAACCTCCCGACGGGGCAAAATCGAACCCTGACCGGTCTCGGCATGTGTGGTAGTGGGTGTTTTTAATTGTAGAGGGCGATAGGGCAAAAAAGGGGAAAAAAGAAAAAATCGCGCGCGGGCCGTGGGCCCATTGGAAAAATGTTGCTCCGGGATTCGCCCGGTTTTTGATCCAGAAACCAAAACTACCGATCAGGCAGTCCCTCTTAATTCTCCTCCAGAAGGGGTGAAATTTGGGGGGTCCACTGTAAGTGTGTGGAATGATTGGTGACGTGAAAGTCAGAATTATATAACAAGGGGGCATCAGTGGATAGTCTTCAGAAGCGGGGGAAATTGAAATAGACACGTCAGTGGCAAGGACGTCAGTAGTAAGTGTAAATATTGGGGCGTCGATCAAAGGGGCCTCAGTGGCGGGGATTTCATAAGTGGAAAAGGGCGCCAAAGGCGGGGGCATAATTAGTAGGGCTTGGGTTTCAGGGAGTGGAGGGGGCAGAGGCAAAGGGGGGACGGGGCCGAGGGCCCCCCTCGCAAATGGGGTTGAACGCAAAGCCAGTAGGGGCTTTAGTTTTAATAATGATGGGGAAAATCTACCAGGGGCGTCGTGGGAAAATTAAATTCAGGACACCAAACGTCATTGACAGTGAGGTTCTGGGAAAAGGGCGGGGAGGGGGGTTTACTTGCTTTAAATTTATGCCAAAGCAAATTACCCAAATGTGGGTTTTTTTCTTCGACGGGGGTTTCCCTTCCCTTAATGGGTCAATGAGGGTGGGCAGGGGTTTACGAATGATAAAAAAGAAAATGCTGCTACGGGTGACGGGGGTTTTAATTACTTTTTGGGAAATGGTTTATGGGTCGCGATCTTTTTTTAGTTTTATTATCTTTTTTCGACATTATTATCTCTTTCAAAAGGTTTTTTATTTACATGGGATTACAATTTTTAACTTCATTTCATCATACAAAACCCCCCTCACAGAAATGGGCGATGCCTTGTCGGAAATCTGGCTTTCCCCAGCGGACAACCATCGCTGGACCCGGGGCCCAAACCCGTAGGCGTATCCCTTTTATCTTTGGGTTTTTGCTCCCGGGTTTTAGACCCCCCCCTTTATCCCCTCAAGATTTTCCCCCCCTAATTTTTCTCAAAGGGGGGGGCAATTTCTGGGGGTCAGTGGCCTTTTCCTCCCAACTTTTGGGGGGTAACGGGAGGAGGGGGGAGAGAGAAAGAGGAGGTAACGGGGGGGGCACAGGAAAAGAAACGGTTGGGTGCGCGCGGGCGAAAATCCCTCCGCCAATTTCCCGGACGTTGGCCCCGAACCCCGTGGACCTGACAACCAAAGGGGAGCGGGTCCGGAAGGGGGGTGGACATTTTTTCGATTCTTTAAAGAAAATGAAATTCAATTTTTGGTTTTAATATTGTGGGAAAATTTTTCAGATTAAATTAATAGTATTGAAAGTTTTGTTTCTTACAAACTATTTTAAAGTACTAATGGTTCTAAAACAAAGGAACACTAACTATTACATAATAATTTTTCAGGAAACACGATATAATGCATTTACACTAATACACATTTCTATCTAGCAAATTGGAAATTCATGTTCACGTATTTAAAAATTTGTATTTTGACATTATTACGCCTTTATTAAGAAATGCAAGCAATACATACATTTATTACGCATTATGAAAAATGTAATCGCCCATTTTTCTATATGAGCAGGTGCATGCAAACAGTGATTTCGTTAATCAATTAAAAATCACTGCCAGGTGTCCCAAATGAATTATCATTGCAAAATTGCTATTGTTAATATTATTTAGACTATTTGTAAAATTGATGCAATTTTATAGTGATAATCGGTGAAAAGACAGGGAACCTCTCATTAGAAATATTTCGAAAATATAATTATCTTATTCTTCATATATTTTTCAAAAGTTGCTATTTTCTGTTACACTGCTGATTATATCTATCCCTTCCAAGTGATATTTTTATTTATTTATTTATTTATTTAAGGTAATATACAGGCAACAGTACAAATCTGATATGGCCTGAATAGGCGCTAACATAATTAATTATTTTCAACATATCACATTGCATATATTAATAGCAAAGGAGTGTAATCATTGATATCTTTAATAAATAGCTAATAATATAAACAGCAAATTTTTAATTCTTTTAATTTGTAGAAATCTACACTGAAGTTAAATATTTCTTAAATATTTTGAATATACGTAGTAAAAAGAATAAATTTGAAAACCTTAACTTAAAATGTTACGAATCAATGTATTTTTCTTAAAACGAGCTGTTAAAGAAGAAACAAAAACTTGTTTGAATAAACTTTAAAGAGAGATTGAGTATTTAGTTAAAAATTTCAATTAGGACAATTTCCAATTAAAATATATAAGCCGGAACACAGTGTTTCCAGAATCGTATTATCTTTCCAATTTATTTTAGGTTTTGTATGACCCCCAGAAACAGTTTCTGGAGTGTTTAGTTCGATTCAGAAGCTCTCCGCAATTCAAACATCCGGAAACCTTGACACGATTTATCAATGTTCAGAAGTAAACAGTTTTTATTACAGGAAACACACCGTCCTTGTTTTCTAACGATTAGTGTGAAATAATTTTAGCCATTTATGGAATATACGCATGACAAATAATTTGTGCTCATAAGATCACAATGTTGAATGCATATCGAACCTGAAAATACATTTGGTTTTAGATCAACATGGAAACACAAGAGATTCAATGAGATCACAGGTTCTCAAATCTGAAAACTAAACTACAGTCTTTATTATTTTCTGAAATGAAACTTCATACCTTCTTTAATAATATAAAGGAGCATGTGTGTGCTCAAATATCTTATCAATTACATGAGTGCAATATTATTCGCAAAAAATTTTCGACTTTGTATAAAGTCAGTTAAAATATTTTTTTATTAATTACAAGATTAAAGTAAAAACAGTAAAACGACTAATTTTAAAATGAAATAAATAGCAAAGACAGTGTTACATCAAAAAACGCAAAATTAATTTATAAAGGCATATTAAAAATCATCCCCCTTCACATATTAGATTTATAAATCCATAGCTAAGAAAGTTTAAAAAGAGTTTGCGGAGGACAGTAGCCAGCATCTCCTCTATAGTCAACAAGCTATGCCTTCTTCGGCTCTTTCATTATCGCGATTGCACAGAAGCATGCTTTACAGTAAGTCTGTTCTTCATTTCACCGGGGATAGGGGTAGGTAACTGCGAGATGTCGTGCGAGAGAGTGGCAGTGCTGATCGAGGTGAATAACAATCCTTGCCTCAGGCTTAGAGCCACGGGATGGCCACGACAAAGTCTTATGATCCTTGTGAGTTTGAAAAGTTCTGCCACTCTGTTTGCACTCAAAAGATGCAACGTTGGATAAAATCTTGGTAGTAGAGTAGATATTACCATAAAGATGTCTTTCTGGCTTCCTCGAGGCCAACTTTACTAACTAGTCAGAGTTTCATTTTCCTTATCCCCACATGCCAGGGACACAGGAAAAAACGTAATTCAAATGATGGAGAATTAGCGATATCTTCGATGTATTTGATGTTGGATATATGATGTCAAGGTTTACTGGGAGAGAAAGAGGGGCGGACGACGAGCCATGCTTCCTGGGTTCGAAGGGCCGCGGAGTTCCGCCTCGGACATAGATGTGTGTTCGTGATGTCCTTACATTATTCTCCCTACAGAAAACCCCAAACATAAAAATCACAGTGGTCGTTATATGACCTAGTGGTTAAAAGAGACATTAAAATATATGCAAAAACAACAACTTCCAATTGTCAAAGAAATTTCATATATTTGAATTCGGACTTTCAATAATCGTTGCCTAATAAACTAAGGACTTTATTTCCTAGGCAAAATGAAGTATTATAAAACGGAAATTATTTAATCAAAATGAAATTTTCATATATGGTCAGCTAATTCGATTATTATTTATAACCCAATATTCATCTCTCATCAGGATTTCCTACAATATTGCAGTATTCATTCTTAGCCAATACATATTTTATTCACACTTTCTCTATTTCGTTGGTAAAATAAACATATTTATTAAACTGAGTACCACCAAACTTTAATAATGTTCTTTCATTACAATATTTCCATAGTTTTAAAGCTGAGAACAGTGACGGAAAATAATTGGCCTAATATTGAGTTAAGACTTCATTAAATATTTTACTATATTTTACATTCTCGAATGCACCCAGCACACTACAGAAACAATCCTCAAGTGAAAATGGTATTTAGAGGTTTTGAAGGAAAATTCGGCTTTTGGAATCACGAACTCAAAAAATATTTTAAAGGACTCTGCGAACATGTATTTATTTTAGACTCGTTGTAGGGAAAGGATCTGTGTGCACTTAGTACCGCAAAAAAATTAAAACATTGCAGCTTCTAAATCAATGTATTCTTTTTCAAAATTAGTATTATACTAGCAAGTTCATTTAGATTCTGAATCAATGATATTCCAGCTATTTGTGGAGGTATGTTACATTACGCTCATATTGCATTATTGAAACTTTCTGAAAAGAACTCTCTTTTTTACTTTACCTCTTCATTTCAGATACACTATACCGTTATTACAAATGCTGTAGTAAATGTCACCTTCTAATATTAATATCTCTGGTTTTCAACATACAATTACTAATCTATTTCAAATTTCTCATGAACTCTTTACTCTTCTTAGCTACTCCAGTATAACTAATTCTACAAATGAAGTTATAAAAAATTGTATAAATGTTTCCAAATTTAGAAAATTGCTTTGCACTGAAAACTATACAAATTTTCCGTGAACGCATAATCTAAATTTTCTCATATATTGTGCACTTTCATCTTAAGGGTAGAAAGTTACGTAATGCTGCGAAAAACAGCGGGTATCTGCAGAAAAACGCATATTACACAGCCCTTGTGACGAAAAATGGATAAATCCACTTGCTAAATTTAGAAAAAAAATCCGTCAAATCGTGGTGTAGCCAGAATCCATGTTTTGTGGGTAGTTGATAGCCGAAAAATCGACTGACAGTAAAATGTCCGTCCGTCCGTCCTAATTAGCAACTGGCAGCTAAACTGTTCAGCCGATTTTCACAAGGTGTTCTCCCAATCGATCTGGCTGATGTCGTAGCGCCTTGAATTTGAAACCGATATTCAATTAGGGGGGAGGGTACTTGTAAAATGTAAATGTAATAATTGTTGGATAGTGGGAAGTGCATTTAAGAGAATATTGCTGGTCTCATGTTCGTGGAAAACAGATTTTTCGTAAGTATTCCTACAAGTAAAATATTGAAATTTGAGATTTTTACCTTCATGAAACTTTTCCTTAAAGATAAGATTTTAAATAAGATCATGCAATTTTCAGACCTTTTAGTATTTTTCCGCATAAGTTTCCGTGAAAATACGGGTGAAGAAATACGCTGTTTAGCATCACTAGTATTCTTTAAGAGCTGTCCTACTTCTAGACATTAGGCTCTTCTCGAATAATTGCAAGTCCTTTCTAGTTTTATTATGACAATGTGGTACTAAAGTATGCATGAAGAAAAGTAAAAATATTGTACTTTCTTTCTATAGAAAAATTCGCATTCTATTAAAATATAATTATATTATAACTAATATATTTATTATTCCTATATTATACATATTTATATTATATTATATATCACAATATATTTAAACTTAAAGTTGACCTCTAGAAAACGAAAAAATATATACTGAAACGATTATATTTCTATTTAGCATAGGTTTTATTATATTTAACTACTTTCTAAAAGTGGCAACTGAAACACAAATCCTTTATGGAAATGGTTAACGTCATAGGTACGCTGTCAGCTTGCCAACGTTGTGAGTTCGAATCAGAAGGTGATTTTTTCTTCTGTTACGGTGTGATTTCAGTAATTAATATGTCAATATTTTGTAATTAATATTAATTTTGAAAGACTTAGGGGCCCTAAAAGGGCCAGTTTTATCGTCCATCAATTGCGACGACTAGAAGCCTCCGTTCTGTACCATCTGACCGGGCGCTGGTGATCCCTATTTTCGAGGAACTCTATATATTTTGAAAGTGAAAAAGTTAATTTTCAAACTACAAAGTGAAAATAGAATCTTTTCAGTTGAAAACTCTTTTCCCAATTAACAATAGTATAATATTGCAGGCAGTGACATTAGAGAAGAAAGTATGTGCTGTTGTAGTACAACTACTTCGTTATTTACATTATAAGCATTATAATTTCTTTAGAAGCAAATCAATCAAATATTTGCTGATAATTAAAATATTGTTAGCATTATATCATTCAAGTTTAGGTTACAAGTTTCCATGAATAACGAATGCAAATTTGTCGGAAATTCTCTTAGTTGTGGTAGTGGTTTTAAAAATCCACATAGTTA
This sequence comes from Teleogryllus oceanicus, assembly GCA_964035755.1. Taxonomy (NCBI): domain Eukaryota; kingdom Metazoa; phylum Arthropoda; class Insecta; order Orthoptera; family Gryllidae; genus Teleogryllus; species Teleogryllus oceanicus. Next base: position 41,830,288 of record CAXIVR010000012.1, on the reverse strand, counting down.
TAGCAATACTACGCGGTTCTGTATTTCAGACTGGTGTTTCGACGAGTTACAGTTCAGTCTTATCGCGTAATGTGAAGATCACCTTGAGAAGATATGGGAGGGCAAGATAGCAGTTCGCAGGATAGAAATACTTCATGAGCCCTACACAGACATTCGAATCAAATATTTTCTAGCTTTAGAATCAACTATGGAGATAGTATCGCTGATGATTCCACATTCTTATCAAGAATGTGAGTTGCTATAACCTGAAGTAAATGTTGTATATCATAAGAACAATAAATTTCAAGATAGAATTCATTCTACAACACCCCCCTCATCGGTGCTGTAAGGTACCTCTGTGATACTCCATGGATTAAACGCGTAGTAGATAGAGGAATGGACGCCAGATCAAATCCTGCCGAATATATTTTTTTACCTGATGCCTGGAACACATTAATCACTATCATCACGAGAGAGACATTCCAAAATTCTTGCAGGAGGAACAAACTTGTTTTTGTAAACGATATTAACGTTATATTAAGATTATTATTGCTGGTATCTTATGTTCTAAGCTCAATGTGACAGAAACGAAATTTAGAAGAGATAAACAAATATTAACAGTATCTCCAATTTGCAATATCATTATCATATTTTTATGTAATCGTTAGAAATAATATGAAAGGTCTGTACCAAGTTGTATAATCACTAGTAATTTACAAATTTAACAGTTCTAGAGATAATCAGAATCCTTATCAAGTCTGTAGGTTTATTATAAAATTTTGCAATAAAGGTAATTTTATTCGATTTCTTTTTATTAATTGAGAAAGATATATATCTTTTTACACGTTTAGCAAAGTTCCTTAGAGACTGTACGAACTCATTCAATTACCATTTGTGTTTGTGCCTTTGTGATAAATGCTAACAGGGTGCATCCCATGGTGTTTGTAACAATTGATAATTTATTTCTTTTGCGGTCTTCTTAGGTGCAATGTTAGTCTTCGGTAGGTGGAGCCCATTTCAAAATGTATTAACTCCAAAACATAATAAAGTACGATTTGACGTGGTCGTATGAAAGAAATCAATATTTTTTATTATTATCTCCATTTTTAAAATAAACAATGTTTTGATACAGTATCTTTAGTGCAGGGTAGACTGAGACTAAGTAGGTGACATTCAATCAGTCCCAATTTTCACAAAATAAGAATTTTAATTATTTAGTTGTATTCAATGATTATTCGCCATGCTTGTGTGGAAGTGATCAATGCACAATTCACCTGTCATTTAGTCTCAATATAGGAAAAACAAGGAGGTGCGAATTTCGGATCTCAAAATGTCTGGGATAATGTATCGTTCTTTTAAATCTAAATAAATTTATTATAAATTCATGTAAATATGATAGCAGGTTAGATAAATAAATATATTATCATGTATTGTTAAAAACATCAGTTGCCCTATTATTGCATTTCCAGAAATTGTACTGCTTTAGAACGAATAATATGTTTAGAGAATATGATTTCTATTACGTCTTAAATGTTACTCTCAGAGAAAATGGAGAAATTACAGAACAAATATTTCGTAAGTAGATACATTAAGGCTTGCAGATTACTGAAAGACCAATAACTCTCTCTGTAGCTGAAATCGTTTGACACCGGGTTTTAAATCAGGAGGTATTGAGGATCGAGTTCTGCGCGATGCCTTTTTCTTCTGTTCCGCGTTCTGTTTTCACCTAAGTCTGAAATTAAAGATAAAATGTTTAGGAAAATACTTGTATTATTTATTGCTTATAAGATCCTTGCTGAACTTTTTATACTGCTATAATGTTATTATTAGTTTGATCCCTTTATTACAAATATTTATACAAATGTGTATTATTTATATTTAGTTAGTAGATTTAACTAACTCGCTTGGAATTAAGATAGTGAACGTTTTGACATACATTTTGCATTCACTTCAAAAGTCACAACTCTGTCACTTTTTTTATGGGAAATGAAATATGAGGAAATGTTTATCCCGTTCGTTAGTGATATCCATATTGTGACCTGATAACCGTATTAATTAATTACTAAAAGATGTAATTCCTTCGGACAGAATCAAACCCGCATCGTTCGATTTACGATGATTCTCTGACCACTGAGCTTCCGAAAAAATGCGTTTTCAGTTGGGTTCTTAGGCTCGTGTATTCCCCACGCATTTGATATTTGTCACCGCTGCGTCATGTTTACGTAAGTCAGTATGAAGAGGAAGGTTTGGACCTTTAAGTAATTGATATCAAGTTGTGACTTTTACACAACGTCATTGCCAGATTGTGACAAATTATAGATTTTTCTTGATTACATAAATACATTCATATTTTTGCAATATGAATCATTTATGTAAAAAATAAACTCACCTTGAAATGACAATCAGTAATGCAGAAAATTCTCAGTACTGTTTTGCTTATCTCACCTTTTGGAACTGCTGTAACACGTTTAGATGGATTTTGAACTATGATAATTCGTTATCAGCACAAAACAAAACTTGTACTTCTCGTTTTACTTTCGTATACGCACGAATATATCAGTATATTCGTATGTATTTTAATATACGTAGTATATTCATTGCATACGTAGTATAGAAAGAAGTTATGTAATACAACTTGGAAAATCGATTTCGCGATTAAACGGTAATACACGTTTTGGAGTCGAAAAAGTGGTTTTCATCCAAACAAATCCGTCCATCAAATCATGATCACTACTAGCGCCTAAACCACACGTACGATCCTTTCCAAATTGGAAAAACCCTGTTTTTCTGGCTGTAGTTGAAGCTTGGAAATTTTGAAAAATCTTTGAAATTTAGAGGTACTATGAAGCCTTTCGGACATTTTCAAATTTTCTCAAAAACAACTCCTAATTTTCTGGTAGAATAGAGTAAAATACACTTAGAAGGATGACATAGTTCCAATTTTCATAGTTAACTCTGAATTTTCGAAAATTTTAAAGTTTGAACATTTTGGGGCGTCTTCCTACAACTACAAAATTGAAAACAGATTTATCTTTCAAATGAAATTTGTTATCCATAATTCGTTCTTGCAGAACAATCATGTAAACTTTCTTGAAATGATGGCTTTTTTTCGCGCAAAGAAGTGCAAGCAAAATTTACAATTTTAAAAGAATGGTTGAAATACCAAAACTACAATGAAACAGTTTTCTTTTCTTACTATTAAAACGTTTCAAAACCGATTTGCGAAATCGTACTTTACTATTTCTTTCGTTGCAAGCAACATTCCTGTCTTCAGCTAGCAAAACTCAACAAGTATCACTCGTCAACACATCCTAATATGAAACATTGTATAAATGACTGCAGGAGTGACGTCATACTAGTTCAGGTGCTTGTTTAAAGAACTGGAAGACTCGAGTTCACGTCACATAATGCCTGTTCATACAACTTTTTATTTTTGACTATGTGTGAGATTTTAATTAATACTTTTCCTTTTCAATAATTTAAAATTATGCATTACGGTTGTCGTTTGAGAGTTTTAAAAACAGATATATTAATATGTAACATTTGTTATATAATAGAAGAAACATTACCAATAACACGAGACAATAAGAGTTTATTTTATACTAAATGTGAGTAGATGAACAAAAGATAATAACTGCGTAATGATAGGTGATTTTTCTTGAAGTCAATAAATGTTTACTTAGATTCTAGTAATTACTTGCAGCAAATGAATTCTGAATGTCGGGCCGTGTCAGAAACTTGTCACTAAGCCCAACGTTATCACGTCTAATAATCTCACCTTGGGCGAGGCAGTAAAGGGTTGAGCATCAGGCTAGAACCGAAGCCTGCACGCAAAAATTACTTAGTACTGAACTGAAACATTCTTAAGTAGAATTAACTATTTTATAGTGCCGCGTAGATTTCTTAGCTTTCTTATTGTCTCTTAGGGTAATTTATTTAATATTATAAGAATTGCAGAAGTGCGGAAAGCAATGAGTTTGAAGACAAAATTCGTAAGATTCTTAATTGTTAAGTTCACGGAAATGTTTACGTACGTCTGTGTTGGTAGCGCAATCGGCTTAGGTGCGTGGCTTCAGAATGGAACGCGTGTTTCAAATCCCGTACAGAGAAATATCAAGCGAGTTTTTAGCGACGAGCAATGAAAATAAATTCCTAATAACGATGTCGAGAATGTTCTAAACATTCCTTTTCTTTCTCAAGAAAGATACCATTACAAAACTACGGAAAGGAATTTGATGTACTTTCGATTACTGGTCGTTTACCAGATCATTCACTACTCCATATTTTCCTGTTCATAGGCCGTTTTGGTTTACATTGGTGCGTTCGTTCCCTTCCCAATCCCTAATACGAGTATTACGTCGCTTTGTAATTAACTGACTTTGTGTCTCACTGTTCTTTTGTCAAATTTTCTGGCTGAAATTTTCTTTGCTTTTAAAAATTAAGAAATGCTTACACTTCCTTTACTACCAAAATATGAAGAACTAGAGGTGCTACCCAAAATTAGGACAGACTTTCTCTAGCAAATGTTTATAATTTCCTTTGTGTGGACTAGTTTAAGGTTCTTGCCAACTCACATAAGTTTCTTGCCATTCTCTTTTAGCAGACATCACTGCACAAAATACATTTTTGACATTTTCTCAACTTTTCAGTTCAAAATAGCTCCTTTCACAGAATCTATTGAGTTTTTGAAAAAAACTTCCTCTAAAGTCATTTTGACACTACTCTCACAAGTTAAATATCTATACAAATCTATTCAAATGCTCATTATAACAGCGTAGAAGTATTTCAAAAATTACATTTGTGTAATTTTTAAAAAACAATAGAATAGAGCAATATCGTTTATGTCATCGGATAGGCTGCATTTGGCATTTTTAACCAAAATTTAAGAAAAAGAATTTGGAGAAGTTTTGAGAAAATATATTATTAATGTAAATTTTAAAATTGCAAATATTGCACGCCATATTGTACGAAATCAACTAAAACTTAAAAAAAATTGCATGACCTTATTAAAAGATCTAATTATAAGCAACACATTTCATTTTGAAGCAAAAATCTCTATCTTTAATTTTGTAGTTGTAGTAAGACGCGCAAATGATCATTAGCGATTTTTTAAAAATTCAGAGTTAACCGTGACAATTGGACATATTCTACCTTTATAACGTATTTTATATGATAAACAGTCCTTACAAAGAAATTTACAGAAAAATTTGGAGCCGTTTTTGAAAAAATTTAAAATGTCCGGAAGGCTACAAATGAGTCCCCCAAAAATTAATGAATGTTTTCAAATCACCCATGAAACTGGCTCAGGCGAAAACGACAGGAGTTTCTTCAATTTGGAAAAATCGTATCATGGTTTAGGCGCTAGAGTTGTATCAAAGGACAGACGGACGGTTTGCTTCCAATTGGTTTGGCATCACGGATCCACAAAACTGGAATTAATAGCCACACCGCGTGGTGAGGACTTTTTCTCTTAATTTAGCCATTTTGATTCAGTTTTTCGTCACCAGAGCGCAGCAATGATTTTCATGAAAATGCACGATTTTAACAGCATTATATAACATTCTCTATACTCTCTGTATATACGTAGAGTATGCGAATGTAATATGTGAAGTGTTTGTAACATGCGTCACATGAATAAAGTACAAGGAATAAGTTTGAAGTTAAGAAAAAAATAATTCTTAGTTTTTAAAGCCATGTATTTTATATAATAAATATTCGATTATTAAGATTGGAAGTAAATATGTTTTATCATGCCCATTGCTAACATTCTGAAGGCTACATTGTTGTAGATAGTATTGATTAATAAACAAGTCCATTATTAAATATTCTTCTCAATCATTCTAATTTCAAGAGTAATATTTACAACTATTTACTAAACCATCCCAACCACCGGATCCAAGACCAAAGACTCAGGGTCACGTGCCCTCTCTTCATCCTAGAAAGATTCATTTCTCTCTCGTAATGAACTAGTGATAAACTAGTAATGAAGATGAAGATCTTTTATTTATATAATATTATTTCATCAGAAACAGTTCTTTACCCCTTAACTTGACGTTGAAATACTTGTTACATTATTTTAGAACACCATTAAGTCATACCAAGACTGGTAAAACAAAATGTTGAAAGGTTTGATTAGTGCATAATCCAAAATAACTAAAAATGTTGGTGGATATCGTTTAGGAACTGAGAACGGCTGCAAAACCTTCACGAATTCATACATATACGATTTCCGCTTTTTGGAAGTCAATATCACTTAAATAATAGGTGAAAAATAATATTTTTTGTATCTGTAACATTTTAATCCAGAAATTAATAAAAACATAAAAAATGGAGACTCAAAATAAATAATGTAAAGTCAAGACACATGGTTGTAGGGAAATCTCGATATGATCTAGAACAGAAGTAGTATATTTCCAGTAGGAAAGGAAATTTAAATATATCAGGTGATTATTAGAGCAGGATTTAATAATGACTATTAAAAAATAGCTAGGGAAGGCCAATTATTAGTAGACTTCATAATATTTGCCAAATAAAAATTTTCGAAAGAAAACTAGAGACAATATACAAGGCAATGGTAGCTGTGTTACGTATGAATCAGAGTGGGAATTAAAAATGATGCAATAAACTCTCAGTTAAATGCTATGAAAATGAATTTTGGAACTTGATATTTGTCAGTATATGTTTTGATAGAATACTAAACGAAGAGATTAGACAGATAATAATGATTGAGACAAAGTGAGTCGAAAATGTAGAATCCAAACAACTCCAATTGTATGCTGCAGAATGCATGCTGACAGAATATCAAAAATTATCTTTGAGTGAATCCTTTCGAAAGAAGAGAAAATGAGAGGCCGGAAATCTTGTAAGTACGTCATCGATTTGACAATGAAGGCACAAGAATAGAGGAAGATGCCTGACGGAATAAAACATTGGTGTATGAATTGCGAAAAACAGTCATTAGAACTGTAAAATACTCAACTTAAGAATTAATAATAATTACCTTAAACCCGAAGTGGAAGATACCGGATGAAGAAACGTGTTGTATATTGCTGGCACAAGTAAGCGAGGCAAGATCTGTTAGATCTTGCCCTAAGATCCTGGAAACCAAAAGCAAAGTAACGTTCTTATTTGAAAAGATTAAATGAAAACAAAGAAAATTTGATTATTTCTAGAGAAGTCCTTTGAATAACAAATATCAGATATTACTCCTAATATTTGGTATTTATGATATTTGTAAACTTTGTCCATTTATCTGGCATGATCCTTTTCCAATGGGAACAGCATTCTTCCAGCAGTTGACAGGTCAGGAAAATAAATATTGTATTTAGGTAAAAAAAGATGATTAGATTATGTTTCCGAAAAATTGACAGGACTGAAGTGAAAAGAAAACTAGCACAAATAGTAAATTCATTTTCTTGTATGTTGCCAATGAATAATGTAATTCCACAATTAAAATCATTTTCGATCCACCAATAACATATGTAGGTCTCTTTAACCTGGAAATCTTTCCTTTACTTGGCGATATAATTCACCGGAAAGTGTTCGACAGATGCAGTTTATCGACGAATGACAGAAAATATATTACAATAGCCAGTAGGACTTCTGATGCAGTATTCCAAGGCAGATTTTTTAAAACTCCAGACATTTGTTCATCATTTCTACTCATAGTATGCAACATGTATTCTCAAGTTAATGTTGAAATATCTAGTATCACTTTGGTATCCTAAGACTTAAATAAAAGGAACGCAATGGTGACCCTGAAGATTTGGTTACAGACCCAACAGCGATAGCCCTGATTTCTCCTTCTTCCCGACCTTGCATTAAAGTGGTCGCCGAAGTGTGCGACCAAATGCCAATGAATTATAAATTTAAATTTATTCATTATTATTTAGATTTTCTTTGTAAAATGTCTCTGCGTGAGATATACTAATATACGAACACAAACTATCAATCAATGGGCAATTACATTTTAAACGTTACATTGTAATATAGTAGCAATGCGTTTCAACAATAATAATAAATATTGTAATTATAGTTTTAAATTCAACCTTAATTCATATTATAGTACTTTAATTAAGAATTACTTTATAAATATTAATGCAAAATGAAATTTTCCAAATAAAAAATTAATTGCTTATTTTATTTACAATGTTGTGTAATTCTTAAAGTGTAGATATTAAATTGCAATATTACTGAAGTAATTAGTGAACACATATCCAATAAATTGGCAATTTTGTATGAAATGTAAAATGTATGAAAATAGAAAATTTTATTTTTGCAACAATATTTTACAGAAGAGGATCCTATTCATTTTCTAACGATTATCGTGACACAGATTTCCGGTTGACAAACTTTTGAACATTATTAACAATTACAATTTTGAAATAATTTATGACAGAATCTCTAAGTGATTCTTAATGGATTAATAAAACAGTGTTTATAGGTCTACTTATCTAGAAGAAGTGGGTGTAACATTCCGATGACGTGTAAAACTTTGTGTGCATTGCTCGTCTCTCGAAAATAAAAATATCGTAATGTAAAATATACTTGCTATAATAATATAAATATATTAATTTCATTTGCGTTGGATTAAATGCATACACTAAACTACATATAAGTAATATATTGATATGAGTGTGTGTGTGTGTGTATTTATTGTGTGTGTGTGTGTGTGTGTGTATGTTCCTCCAATGTTCACGCAATAGACGAAAGCTGGTGTTTCTACCTTTGCCAGCATTAGATATTGGAGAATGTTGTTATATAAGGAGTCATATGTCGTTTTGATTCTCCTGCAAAATCCTCAAAGACTAGGTATCACATATGATTTTTAATATTTGCATTGAAACTCTCACATGTAAATGCAATCACCCCTAACGTTAGATTGAAGAGAGTAATTAATTGTGATCCCAAAACAAAAGATCAATAATCATTCATTTGCTTACAGCTGCATACAATCATAATGTCTGCAGTAGAAAATAGTTGACTAAAATGAACTTTAAATACTTTAAATTTATTTAGTATTTTATATATCAAAACTACTTTATTACAATATTAATGTCCGCGACCATATAGTATTTTTAATTGGAGTCAAATCTGAGGAAATTGATGATGAAGTATTTCTGACAGCTGCTATCTCAGATACGTGTTTGTGAAACTGACTCTAAAACGTATTTTTTTAAGTTATTAATTTTTCTAATAAAATAACTAGGTTAGACAATGCATACAATGCAAATTATTTGCATTTTATATTAAATATTACAATAATAAACGACGAAATGTAGACATGGAGCTTAATAGTCGTTGTCCAGTGTTTTTTTTGGCAAAAACCCGTTTTATAACAGTTTTAAAATATGTTTTTACTGGGAAATTGCATGCCTTTATTTATGTAATTAAATGTATATACAAAATTTATGTAAAACTGTTGGTTGATTTAATATTTATATTCAAATATTTACTATAATATAACTCGCCATCACCGCCATTTTGTAATGTTCAAGATGAATAGTCCCGCCTCCCTGAAATGAAGCTAAAGCGGATTGGTCAGCCGATTCCCGCAGGCGGGGCAGGGGACGGAAAACTCTGGTAAAGTTCGGCTCAGGACATCGCCCATTTTTGTGCAAGCGAGGGTACAATGTTTGAAAACAATAATATTGACAATAACTAACAACTAAGGATACCCAGGAAGGGTCCTTCAGAAAAATGCATACAATATTTGGATTAAAATATAAATATTGAATTCAGAAATATTGGAACCTGCTTCACAGCTAATTAACGAGGATATAGTAGGTCATTGGAATGTCTTGATTTTATTCGCTGGAAAAATATTGACTGATTTATCTAGAGTGTATAAAGGAGTGGCTGGGCAAGATGAAAGAGAAGAGTAGAAATTGGAAGAAAGTCTTAAAATCCAAGTTTTCAGAGGTTCCATAGATAATTCTTTTAAAATTTGATCATTTTGATATACTATGGACCTTTTAAAACATTTGTTAAAAATTTATTTTGCAGTACTTCCACTGTATGAAGGTTGCTTTTAGCGGTACCTCCCAGATTGGGCAGGTGTAGTTCAGTGAAGTTCGTGTAATGTATTTAAATATTATTAATGCCGAGTCTATTGGCTCGCACTCTTTTGAAGAAGCAGTGGGTGGGGATAGCGTTGCAGTTGCGGTCACCGACAACGTTCACGAATTGCTGGACTGGCGTTTTGATTGAGAGCAGAATCGAGAGGCTTCAGGCGATAAAACGTGCTCAGAATAACAAAATGCGAATCGAAAGCGCAAACACGTCTATGACAAAAGATATTAAATAGTATTACAACGAATTCATAATAGAAAATTCATTTGCCATTCACAAAACGGATGGAGTTACTAACGAATATTTTAATGAGTTCCCAAAATTCTCATTAGTGGTGAAATAATAGTTTAAATATTTAATATACATGGAGAGATTTTGCGCATTCACTGACATAAATTTTCATTAAAATGTCAAAAGCTACAAACATACTACAAAAACACAAAAGTAAAAAAAGTATAAATAGAAGTATAGAAAACGAATATAATAATACGAAGAAACAAAAATAGAAAACGTGAACGAGCACATATTTGAGAATATTACAGAAAATATCACAACAGGCGCATCTGGCAAAATTGATGGCAATGTTGGCGGTGGAAATCTCAGCATAAGACTCTTTCTACCTTATCTCTTTCAATGCTGTGTTCGCTTGGCGTTTGCATGACCTCTTGGCTATTAACTATAAAATATATTGCATTGTTAAGTGGTCTTCGGGTGAAAGGTTGTTTTGGAATTTACTATTTCAATGATAATTTTACATGAAAGAGAGGAAACCATTGGATCTGAAATTAAAATACAGAGAGTATACCTTACAATGGCAAATTTTAGAATGAAAGTAGAAACAAGGAAATATATTTTGTTCCTTGGAGCTTCGTGTTTTCATCATATTTTTCAAGACGAGTTAGCTTCTGATTATTTCAAAGACTATGACGGTAGTTCTTTTCCATTGGGTTGATTATTCAAAATCCAAAATCTGTTCATAGCAAAATATTTTTACTTATTAACAAATTGTATAAAAATAATATTTTAATATTCCATGTTCATTATCTTCTAAAATGACGATTTTGAATAGCAAATGTACTAGCATTTAATGTTGAACAGAAACTTCATTTTGAGACTTACTACAGTGAGAGAACATTTCCTGGGAGCATACAAAGTAAATGAATGATGTACGGAGAGTAACACGCTCAAAATAAATGTACTGACACGAATGCGTAATTGTGAATGCGCTAATAGAAATTAGGAAAATATTTGAATACGAGGAGCATGCAAGTAGAAAAGCTACTGAAGTTTCATCATGTCATATTACACAAGAACTTAAATATATTGCTTTAAAACATAAACATGTTTAATTACATTGGCCTTTTGTTCCTCGTATATCTCCTTTAAATAAAATCGATACCCTACGTTACTTGTCTGAGAGAACATATTTAACCAAATACCTCGAAAAATAAAAAGAAACTCCTTTGAAACGTAGTATTTGGAGAATCAAGATGGTGATACGGAGAGATAGAGACGTGTGTGTGCGTATATATATATATATATATATATATATATATATATATATATATATATATATATATTGTGTGTGTGTGTATGTGTGTGTGTGTGTGTGTGTATAATTATGTGTGGAGTGTGGAGAGATACAGGTTGAGAGATAGAAAGAGATAGAGATAGATGGAGATAGATAAAGATAGATAGATAGGGATATTATAATATATATATATATATATATATATATATATATAGAGAGAGAGAGAGAGAGAGAGAGAGAGAGAGAGAGAGAGAGAGAGAGAGAGAGAGAGAGGGAGAGAGCGGGAAGGAAAAGGCCTCTGGGCTCTCGCCTCGTTTCGCCTCTCGTCGCCCGGAGGAATCAGAGCAGCTATTGCAGCCGGCGCACGTGGCAACGACAGCAGCAGCGCCGCCGCCGCCGATGTCTGTGGAGGGAGGGGCGGGGCGGGGGCGGAAGCGGCGGCGAAATCTCCGGCGGTCGGCGCTGCCGCGGATGGCGCCTGGGCGGAGCCACCGTATTACAGACACGACGTCTGAGCGAATGCCGGCGACGCGGAAATATTGGAGCGGTGAATCAAAGCCACGACGTCTCACAAGCCACATTGCCGTCGTCGCACATTTCTGAACCCATTTCTTTGATTTACTAAGTTTGGGTTCTGGTTCCGCGCTATAAATTGAACCCTCCTCCCAAAAAACAAAGAATTTGAAATTTCGCAGCACTCATAACACTACTGTACAAAATTAAACTGGTCGAGAAGCGTTTTCAATTTGACAAGTGATATTCAAGCTATTATAATATGGTGATTAATCTGTGTTTTCGTCATATCTATTTTTTTTTCATCACATCAGAATTTTTCACCAGTAGATATTCTGTGAAGAAAACGTGCGCGTGAAAAAAAAGTTGACTTAAACGGGACCGTCCTCTAGACCTTCCAAGTTGATTGTAAATTTTCTGTAATTATTTGTTCATGTAATATGTGTTCATTCCGATCATGAATATTCTTTTAATGTATGTAAACATGTAACGTTTGACTGAGTAACATCCAGAATAAAGACTATAAATTGAGTTCCGTCAGTGGATGAACATTCCTGCCTAGTATGTGAAAAAAGACCGTAAATTTATCAAATGTTTTAAGAACAACAAATAGCAAGAGCAAATATATATTTTAAAAATTGTCAATTCGATGGTCGATTGTTTCAAGACCTTAAAATCAATTTTCATCTAATGACTACTGCGATGTGATAATTTATGTAAAATTGTTTTCAAAAACGTTTTATAAAACTTAAATTTGTTAAAACAGAATCTTTGCTATTTCACAAACTAATCACTACTAATCAATATTCATCTGTCGTAGAGAGAAATACAATTAGTGAGAAAACGCGTAACTCAAACGGCAACTTTGGCATATTTGCCCGGCCGTCGGTTCGATTAGGTTAGATTAGTTTCGTAGGAAGTTCATGGACTAAACGTGCATCCAAATGACGAAAGTGGTTGGCTGTGACTGGGCGACGGAGTATCGCTTGATAATTTCCAATGATTTTTTGTATTATAATCGTAACGCAGGACGAGAGATCGATACAGTAATTGTTTCTGTACAATATTCCCCGTAAGCCAAGAGCCAAACAATTTTACAAAAAGTTTTTCTGTTAATGTATGTTTCTTAAAACTCGTTTTAAAAATTCTTCGTGTGTAACTACCAGAAAGCATAATCGATCTCTAAATCTTGCTATTCGAAACGGTTGAAATGCAAGCCAGGAAAACCACATCAACCGCGGTTACCTAACACATTCTGCAAGGTTCTCAATCGGTATGATTTTGCCTAACAGTGTTACGCGAAGCCCACCACAATGTGATGCATTTTTTTAAAATTAATGAATATTTGTATGATTGGCGAAAGTAATAAAAAATCAATATGGCTACAAAAGGAAACCAAAATAAACATGCGTTTTGTGCACAACTCTTTTATAAATCGGGTTACGAACCTTTAAAAATGTTATTGCATTACATTGATTAATTTTCCAAGAATTTATTGAAAGAGATATTTGTTTACTAAATTGCCTCGTGTAGAGGCGATGCCACGAGCGTTCTGCGGTAGAACAAGGAGTTGAAAAATATGTTATTTATTTTAACGTTATTAAGAAATTAGTACGTTTTCACACATTCCAATCCCAAAATGCCATGCTAAAAATAGTCCTACAAAGTTGGTTTATATATCAAATTAAAGGGTATAAAAAAGGAATGCTTTGAAGCACATTGAACAAGTCATGTTACTTTGTTTCAGAAATAGGCTTAATTTAAGAAAAATATAATATGGGATTCATGACTTTATTAAGATTAATAATTTTTTTTTCTTTTAAAAATTATCTCTTACAATTAATTCTGCTTCACAATATTCTATACTTTAATAGTGACATTTTAGTGCAGGAATCATCTACATAGATTAATATTTTTTTATGCTATGGCGGTTTAAAAAATTACATTATTTTTGCATAAAATAATTTTTTTACAACCTTGCAAAAATATTCCAGAAATTGTAATAACAGATTTATAGTGTGTTAATGACAGATGAACTGTAAAAAAATCATGACATTTTCTTAAGAATTGTGAATACCCGCCCCCAACATATATGTATACCTTAACGGTGAAATATTACGTTTCCTATCTCCAAATGTACGAATGATCAACGTCCATTTTTCATTTTATTTTATTTATACATTTATTTATTTTTGCAAATTCGTTGAGTAGATCAAATTGTGTTATTTTCTTATTCTGAAATGTTTCTACTTTTCATTATTTACCATTATTAAAGACCCGATTCCTGCTTTACTGCATCTTTTGTTTGCTAACTTGAAATTGAATGAAAGTGACAGAAATTTGAATCATGAAACGGACGATAGTTTAGTACATGTTTTATTTTGAACGAAATTGTCCGTCTGGGGGGTTACTGCACAATATTACACGTTTTAGGTGATGCTGTCTGAAAATTGCACATTTTAGGGTTTTACCTGACGAATTTGCAAGATTAACAGTTTTACAGCATAAAATATAATTTTATTGTAATCAACTTCTTTTAATTTATCTTTTTTAAAAGTTTCATATAAGAAAAACGTTTTTATGACATAGCAGTGCATTCGGAAGATCTGTGAAACCCGAGTGCTGTTTAATATGTATTAATTATGCACTTTGTTGCCCTAAAAATTGAGGGTCTGTATCTTTCATGATGCCTATTGCCTATTAAAATTTCGGAGTTATTGCAGCAGGGTTAGGTCCGCGGCCCTTGGTTGCAGCCGCTCAGAAAACGCATGTTCGGGGTCTATCTTCCCAATTAGATCATATTTCAGTTTTTGCTGAACTTGCCAATATGAGAGCTAGTCACAGATGACCCTGCGCCCGGGCACGAAGCTTACCGACAAGCTGCGCTGCGTTTCAAATTCATCGAATTTCTCGGAACAGACGTTGCCCTACCGGGCACAAGAGAGAATGAACGCAGTTTCTGATCGTTTTAGCAGCATGCACACTTACTACGCAAAGTGAGGCTCAGCACACAGACAAGTATAAATGTAGGACGTAGTTTTTACTGACTGAAACTGCATTAGTTGATAGAAATATTGTCAAGAAAAAATTTCTCAGTAAATAATTTGGAAATATAAAATTGTAAAATATGTAATGCAAATATTCACTGTAAATTACGCATCATGAGAATAATTAAGAACATTTCTTCTGTAACTTAATTATTTTTGATATCTAAAAGTATGTTTGGATTTTTCTATTTTTTTGTTACTTTTTACTCTTAATTACTTTTTTGTTTTTATGTTAATTTAATTTTTGTGTGCGAATAATATTTAACATGTCAAATATTGTTTGTTTAAACAATATGTACAAACTTCATTGTAGTCATTCATTAGACATATATCATTCATAACACAAAAGCAAGTTAAGTGGATTAACTGAAGTTTTGGCTATACAACATCAATTTTGAAAAGTCTTTATTGCATGTTTATTGCATGTTTTTTGGACGTTTTGGTATTTTACTGTACGTTTTAAAGAGTTTTATTGCACGAAAATCCGGTCCTTGTCATTATTATATTATTTTGTCGTAAATCACATTTTCTTACCTCTAACGTTCAGGGCCAGTGGTATGCCCATGTCTAGTACCAATACTGACATCTCCACTCTGAATTCCAAATACTGCCCTCTTACCTCCGAATGGCGGGACGTAGAAGAGCAGAACTTCCACAAATCTAAACATTAGGGTCCAAGATACCTCATTCTGTAGATTATTGCGTGAAGGACATTCAGTCCCCAAAACGTTTTAAAGTCCTAGGATTCATATATTTCAAGATGTGCGATCGATATCATCAAACCTTGATCTCAAGTAAGTGTTGCGGAATTGAATTCGCACATACCTTATTTTGTTGGTTTTTACATTCTCGCTACGGAGTAGAGAGAAACCTATGTAATGCGCGAAAAACGGGGAATATTCCTCAGAAAATCTCTTATTACAGGACCATGGTAAGTTAATAAATTTAGAAAAAAAATGTCCTCTAACTCTTGATGAAGCCAGAATTCATGTTCTGTGGGTCGTTGATACGAAAAATACGACAAACCGTCTGTCTCTCCGTCTCTCCATCTGATTGTCTGTCTGTCCGCCTGTGAACAACGCTAGCGGCTAAACCTTCAGCCGATTTTCTCCGAAACTCATATACTTGCATCGATCTGGCTGATCTCGCGGCATCGTTAATTTGATACAGATTTTAATTTTGAGGGGTACTTTACTTGAAGCCTGTGGGATATTTTCCAAATTTTAAAAAAATTCTTCATCGTTTTTGATTAAATTGTGTCGTTTACGAGAATGGTGCAGGTCTCATTTTCGTGGAAAACTGATTTTCTGAAAACTGCAAAAATTCAAGTTTTTTCGGTGTCTCTCTACAGCTATGATTATAAAGATAGAGGTTTTTCTCACTTAATGAACTCTGTTCCTTCAAGACAGATTTTGAAATAAGCTGATTATAATTGTTCGAAAATTTGAGTGTTTTACGCGTAATACGAGGGAGAAGGTACCTGCTCTTTTTACACCGCTAGTTTTCATACAACATTAACATTTATAAACAAAATGTGCAAATCGTTACCTCTCTGTGGAATTCTTTACTTTTGACCAAGCATTCTTTTAAATTGGTTTGGGGATCCAAAAATGTAACTTTTCCTGTAGGAATAATGCAGCTGATTGGTACATTTCATAATTTCTGAATTGTTTATGAGCAATCTGTTTTAGATCCTCGAAATGCGCTTGGATCTCCACCGTGGCTTCGTTGTATGAGAAGAAGACCGAGAGTGGTTGGTGTATTTGGCGACATGTACAGTGCCATCAAAGTCCTTCAGCAAAGGTAGCTGAGACGGCGGTTGAGACAAGAGCGTCGGAAGACGCGGCGCACGAGTCAGCGAGCGTTTCCAGCGCCACCGCGACCACCGCCTCCGCCAATACCGCCGCAGCCACCATTCCCGCCGCTGACATCACTGCCGCCACCACCACCCTGCCGCCACCGCCACCGTCACCTTCGCTATCGGCCCCGCCCCCACTACCGCCCCCGCCCCCGCCACCACCGCTGCCATCCCCGCCACCGCTACCACCACCGCCACCGCCGAAGCCCCTGTCCCCGCCACCTCCGCCGCCGTACCGGGAGCGGAAGCTCAGTGCATCAACGATGCCACTGCAGCGCCTCTGACCGGAGGTCCTAGGTTCCATCCCCACGGCGACAGGATTTTCGACACTAGCTTTCCAGCCAGGTCGAATTCAGTCGCTTCTGGAGGAGAATTCAGCGGCCGGCTGCTCTGATCGATAGTCTTCCGTGGTTTCGTCGATCAACACCAAGCGAATGCCGGTGCAGTACCCTACCAAACGGGTCACAGACCGCGCGCGATCTGTCCTTCCCTTCCTTGTCCTATCCTCTCTCCTTACACACACTTACACTAACATGCACTCACTACCACATATTCCGGGAGATCGGTCGGAAGCTTAGAGCTTGTCGGCTGGGCGGTGCCCCGCTGGTGGGTGTGTCCTGGTTTGGGGAAACCCCACTGCTGACGGTAGGTCGGTGCCGGATCTCGCCATTCAGCGAGGGGAAAATCACCGCCATCTCCCGGAGAAAAACATACACTACACTAACGGGACTAATGACCGAAGCAGTTGACGCGCCCGGAAACACGAAAAAATCAATCAATCAATCCGTCGCCGTCCCCGCCCCGCTACCATCACCGCCGCTGCCACCGCCCCGTCTCCGCTGCCGCCGACCCCAACCCCACTACCGCCACTGCCGTCGCCGCCTTCAATGACTCCACCACCTCCAGTGCCGCTGCTCTTCCAAAGCGCCGCTTGAGCGAGCAACGCGCGAACGTCCTCGGCTATGGGACTCACGCAGCTTCCGAGGCTCCTCCCGCACGAGGAATGGAGGAACAGGGACAAGATCTAGTGACATACGGAGAGGGGATGAAGAGAAGGGCGAGAATGAGAGACGAGTGCGACCTAAAATCGTATTGAGGGTAAATATCCCAGAAATCAGAATTTTTTAAGTAAGAGGAAGATGGAGAATATGAACGCGCGGACAAGGAATCAAGCAATACCAAAACAAACAAAAAATCATAAAGAGGGCGACAAGAAAGTGTGGGTGACGATAAAAGAAACTGTTTGCTTCTGGACACAATGCTACTGGAGAATCCTACTTTCACTTCGCCAGTAACGGTGGTACAGTAGTGTGACATTTACTGCTGTCTTTCCATCGTATGTGTTTTCCAGTCCTGGCCAAGTATTTTTCTGCAGTTTAAGTTAATAGACAGGAAAATGCTCATCATCAAAATAACATGTGATACAAATTTTCATGTGTTGTACAGGTTTTCAGTTTTGTTTTTGTAGAATTAGCAAATTGAAACATGTTATTCCGTGTTCCCCCGATTTTTCAATAAGTAACATTTAAAATAAATGTTTTCCATGTTCTAGAATAGAAGATTTGAAGCAAAGTGTTTACGTAATACCGACTGCTATTCATCCTAAAAATGTATGTATTATGTGTAGTAGTGTATCCCTATTAACGAATGTAGCAATTTTATAATTCTCTAAATTATTTAGTATTGTCAATGTGTTTTAGTTCAATCCACGTATGGTATATTTGATCTACGTTACAGTACCTAGAGATGGTAATGGAATTAATGCTATGGAACTGTTAAGCCATTATGATACTTTTTAGAAAAAATAATTGTACAACAATGAAAACTGTCAATAATAAAATGAATCATTAAAGTCTTCCAAGTTAACCTTGTAACGATTTCCTCTGACTGTTAGGTAACCCATCATGCATTCGTGTTTGGCAGGTCACGTTCCGCTTCAGACAAAAAAAGTTGAATCCTGTCCAACACCAATACAGATATACTACCATTCAATGGCGTATTTTAGATATGTAACTTCGCTTTATGAAATTGCTCACC
This sequence comes from Teleogryllus oceanicus, assembly GCA_964035755.1. Classification (NCBI taxonomy): domain Eukaryota; kingdom Metazoa; phylum Arthropoda; class Insecta; order Orthoptera; family Gryllidae; genus Teleogryllus; species Teleogryllus oceanicus. The sequence continues at coordinate 41,811,252 of CAXIVR010000012.1, read as the reverse complement.
ATACGTTCATTTCAAAAAACGTATTACCGTGGACCGTGCTACAAGCCCTCAAAGTGTGCAACATTTATTCTAAGATACCCTATATAAATCACGATCATGACAATCATTCTTAAATTTGGGCAAGGGCAGAGAAGACGATAAAGCTGGTGAGAGCGTTGAAGCGGACGTAGCGTGAAGACAAAAGGCGAGTTTCCGGAGTATTAAGCTCAATAAAGAAGAAACGCTTGGCGCGTGTTGGCAGCGCGATAAAGAGCGAAGAGACAAAGTCGGACGAGCGATGCACGGCTCGTGTCGCTGATGGACAACATCTGCGATTAATTGATTGGTTTCTTCGTGTTTCCGGCGCGTTAACTGCTTTGGACATTACCCCCGTTAGTGTAGTGCATGCTTTTTCTCGGAGATGGCGGTGATCTTCCCCGCTGGATGGCGAGATCCGGCGCCGACCTACCGTCGGCTAGTGGGTTTCCTCATCAGGACACTCCCACCAGCGGGCACCGCTCCAGCCGGGACAAGCTCTAAGCTCCCGACCAGTCTCCCGGAATGTGTAGTGTGTAGTGCATGTTAGTGTAAGTGTGTGTGTAAGAGGCAGAGGATAGGACAAGGAAGAGGAAGGACACATCGCGCGCGGTCCGTGGCCCATTTGGAAGGGTACTGCTACCGATCAGAGCAGCCGGCCGCTAGAATTTTCCTCCAGACAGTGACTGAATTCGACCTAGCTGAAAAGCTAGTGTCGAAAATCCTACCGCCGTCAGTACTCGAACCTAGGACCTCCCGTTCAGTGGCGCTGCAGTGACATGAGTTGATGCACCGAGCTACCGCCCCGAGTCAACATCTGTGCCCAGCTCGCGTTCAGTGACCGCGCCCCGAAGCGGCAGCGCGTGCCTTCCCTCGACCGAACCTCTGCCGCAGCACCGCCTTCGCCGCAGGCATTGCCTTCCCTCGCCGTGCATTCATCTAAAAACCGAAGCGGCGGTCGCTGGCGTGTACGGCGAGCGTAATAATAATGGTAATGATAATCACGAGAGTGGTAATTAATTTAAGGACGTGTGCTGCACACAAGTTAGCTGATCGAAGCGTGTATGGTGCTAAAACACACGAGGTGGGTATACGTCAGCTGAGCGGTGGCTCAAGGCGAGCTCCATGAAACACAAGTTCGACGAAGCGGCCACGTGGAATGTGCTCTGAGAGCAGCGGAGGGTGGAGGGCGGATAGCGAAGGGTTGATACCTTATCATCCGCAGTGATTGACATGTGTGCTACTCTTCTCTCTATTGCTCTCCCTTCACTCTCTCGTGGTCACTACACCCTCAGTCTTCCTGTCCAGTATTAAAAAGAAGTAACATGAAGCGCGACAGCGCATTAAGTGAACGAAAGTAAAATTATTTTCGGTTATGATTGGTGTTTCCGTGCATGTCAATTTATATGGTCATTAGTCCCGTAAGTTTAGTGTTTCCTCAGGAGGTGGCGGTGATTCCTTCCCCGACGATAGAGAAATTCGGCGCCAAACTACACGTCGGTGTGCAGGGATTTCCCTTCTTTAGGTATCGCCCCCAACAGAGTACCGTCCGCAGTCGAAGCAAGCTCCAAATTCTCGACATGTGTGACAGTGTATTGCATGTAAGTATGTGTATTTATAAGGGTGGAGGAAGGAATGGAAATATCGCGGTTCATGGCCAGTTTGTGCGAGTTTCTGTTCATGCATTCGGTTGATATTAAGCGAAAAAGATAAAACTAGCCGGCTGCTAGAATTTTCTTCATCCATCGACCGAATTCGATTTAGCTTGAAAACTAATCTCCCTCGGGTGTCGAACCTTAAGAACTCCTGATCAAACTCACTGCAGAGACAGCGGAAATGAGCTAAATTTTGCAGGTAAAATGATTTTCGTAAACATACTTGATACATTGAAGTAAATGAAAGCGGCAGTCACAAGGCGGGTCTCCAGACCACCAGAATCGATGAAAAGGAAACGCACCGGTAGCGGTAGCTCAGTGCATCAACCGATGTCACTGCAGCGCCTCTGAGTTCGCGTCATAACGGCGGCAGGATTTTCAACACTAGCTTTTCAGCTAGGTCGAATTCAGTCGCTGTCTGGAGAAGAATACTGGCGGCCGGCTGCTCTGATCGGTAGTTTTCCGTGGTTTCTCCGATCAACGCCAGGCGAATGGCGGAGCAGTACCCACCAACGGGCCACAGACCGCGCGCGATCTGTCCTTCCTCTTCCTTGTCCTATCCTCGCACCTTACACACACTTACACTAACATACACTACACTACCACATATTCCGGGAGACCGGATGGGAGCTTAGAGCTTGTCTCAGCTGGGGCGGTGCCCCGCTGGTGGTAGAGTCCTGGTTCGAGGGCAACCCCACTAGCCGACGGTAGGTCGGCGCCGGATCTCGCCCTCCAGCGGGGAAGATCACCGCCATCTCCCGCGAAAAACATTCACAACACTAACGGGACTAACGACCAAGCAGTTGCGCGCCCGGAAACACGAAAAATCAATCAGTCAATCTGACCGGTCACTCCGCCCGCCCTCCCGTTCTATCCAGTCCTTTGCTTCTCCCATCACTCCCATCACGGCCCGTCACATTCCGTCCCAACCCATCCCCTCACCTCCTTCTATTCCATTCCTCCTTCCTACCCTAACCTCCTATCCCACCACTCCCTTTCCATCGCATTCCCACAATCCCATCTCATCCCCTTTCACACCTACTCGCCTTCCCCGCTCTTTTCAATCTAAAACTTTTCTAAATTGTACTCAGTAAAGAACACTTCTTTATTTTTTCTTAGTAATCTTGAACTTCAGCTAGTGAAATGTGACCTCCATGGTGACTTACTATTATAAGAGACTGTAACTAGAAAGTTAAAATGGTAAAGACGGTAAGAGGCGTTTTAAGTACACTAGCCCTTTCGTGCATAGTGTAATTCAACTGTAACATAATGGTTTTCAGGTCATAAACGCAATATAAAGATTTAATTATGAACTCTTTTATATTACACGTGATGTACATCATGCGTTTATGTCACCCCGTGCATCGCTAGACGGTAAACGCGATAACATAATGAGATGAAGATATAGTTATCTAGTGATGTCTTGAATCGGAACATCCTGGTAACACACCGTTTCTTATGTCAGAAACAAAATATTTTTAGGAAAATAATCAAACTAAAATACGAATGATACTTATTTTATTGACTTCCATGGTACTTATTTTATAACTTAAACGATTTGAAAAATAAGTACATTTTAAAAAATCGAGAAATATAGCACATTTTGTTGGAGGGGAACACAATATAGTTTTGGGTTTTTCTTAAGCAATATATACTTCTGATTTTTTTATTATTTTCCCTTAATTAAAATATGAATAAATGTAATGAAAAATAATTATCTCAAGTAAAAATTCAAAAAAATGCAATAAGGGCTAGGGGGAGAGTCGAAAGGAGTGGAGTTCTGAGGCACCAAGCGCGATGAAGAGGCTTTGCCGCGCCAGAGGGCGGAGGGCGGAGGGGGGTCGCTCGTCGCAGTGATCGACGCCGTCTCCGCCTCGCCCTTCGCGGCGGCGCGCGCGCCCTTCACCCTGCGCCCTCCGCCCTCGCCCTCCCCCTTCCCCGCACCGCTGCTGCCGTGTTTGCGTTGCCGACGCTAAATTTAACTGAGTCAATTAATTCCGAGGCGGCGCGCTCGCGTGGTTTTCCACCTGACGTGCAATCTACCCGCCACCGCCCCGCCCCCTCGCCCGCCCGCGCCGCCCCGGGCGTTCCCACCTGCCCGCCGCGCCGTTCGCTCACGGCAGGGGCGCCCCCCGACGGCTCCGCCAAACCGCACTCCGCCGCCTGCGCTGCGCTGGGAGCTCGTGCGCTCGCTTCGGCCCGATGACCCATTCGCTTTGCCCGTTCTTCCTTCTCCACCCGCCTTCCTACTCTACCAGGTCGCCCCGATGACTGCTACCGGACCTCCTTCCCAGAGAATCCACTTCCTTCGCCCTTGCAGCACTTCGTCGCTGGCTCTTGTAGATACAGGATTATGTACTACTTCACTATTAAGTCATATATTTCCCAGCTCTTTAACTTTGACACTCTTGGCCAAAAATTCAGAGTCATCTTCACCCCGCTTTTACCCTTCCTGCCGTGGTCATCGCAATCGTGGTATGATATTCCTGTGATGATAGTCATCACAGGAATAACATTACCACCCTCAGAACATCACTGCAACCATCATCACCGCCTCCACAGTCACCGTTACCATTCTGCCTATATAACGACGCTCAGAATCGCCACCTTCACAACTATCACGTGCGCCGTCTCCACCGCTGCTGGCGCCGTCCTCGGCGGCGACGCAGCGTCGTGATTCAGTGGGAGCCGCGTGGGCGGCGGCGGCAGCGCGCCGAGATTAGCTCGGGGGCGCGGCGGGGACGCGGGGCGGGCGGGGGCGGGGGTGCTGTATTGTGCGAGCCCGTCCGAGGGCCGGGTTTTTATGGGCGAAAATATCCTTCGTACGTCTTCCTGTGGAGGCTAAGTAAAGCCGGTTCTGTATTGTAGATTTACTGCTTGTTAAAGGTCTCCAAGTCTAAATTAAACCTCTGAGCGAAATTCAAATCGCCTGTTTCGTCGCCCGAGAGATGTCTTCTCTCCTTCCCAGATGGCAAAAGGAACGTAGTGAAATTGATTGGGTCCGACGGAAGAGCTGGCCTGATGGTTCGAGCCTCGCTAAGAAAAGTAAGGCATCATTGAATTGAAAATTCAGCGGTGCTACCATTCGCCGTATGTCGCTGCCGAGGACACATGCACAATCAATATAGCAAAATGTTTATACAAGTTCATCGTACATGTACAATAAATGACTCATTGTAAAAGTGCTGTGTTATTAATTTCAGTTGCAGAGTTATTTGTAATATTAATATACGCCGTGCAAACGGTATTTCATTAAATATTAATGGTATATTGCTTCGGGATGTAGGGAGATTTATCGTCGTTGTTAAATCTCGCATATAATTACTGTTTGCAAAAATAGTCTAGTTAAACTACGAGAAATAAATTTCAGTTAGCAGAAGCATACCTTATTACAGTACAGCATTCCCATATGCAAAATACCTGACTAATGAAACGATTAAATTCCTGAATCACAGTTTCAACGCGAGGCTATTTTTTCGAATAGAAATATAGAAAATATTGATATTTTGTTTGTCAATTGGAATAAATTAATTCAGCTTTGAAAATTAAAAAATTGAAATCTATAGCCACTAGATGAAGTGAGCATTCTCGACTATGCTTCTTAAAAAGCCACAATGGTAATAGTTTTTGAGTTACATACATGACAACTTTACGCCATTCAACTTTAACCACAAACTTCAATCTCATAAATTAACATGAATGTAACGTTGATTAGATTGTATCGTGTACTAGTCTGAACATGAGTATGAATTTTTTTATCGATTTTCATCGGTCAAAAATATCTTGATGTTTTTTAATAGTTGAGGAACTGGGAGACAAAATTGAACAATTTCATTTTAGAGATACTGAAAAATCGAAAATAATACTACGTTACTAATACTAATGTTTTGTTTAAAACAGTTCATTACTAATTCATAATTCATTACAACAATATTTTTATTGTCTTTGCGTTTTCCAATTATTTGGCATAACACTCGCTTTTTTATAAATAATCAAATTGGAATCACAATAGATTTCTTTCTAGTATTCATCATGAATGAACAAATTAAAATATTTCATAAAATCTTGATAGAGCGTACTTATTTTATAGAAAGTTTTTTTTATTTTCCATTAAAATTTTAATAAATTTATCTATAGATTTGATATTTGAGCTTTATTCCGGTTTTGTTGTGGCTACGATATTATAAATTTGTATCAGTACTTTTCTGTGGTATCGATAGCATTATACATTTGTACAGTATAATTCGTTTAAATTGATTTTAAAAGTTATTTCCGAAAACTATGGTTCTAAAATAATATGTAAAAATCAAATAACAGAACAAATGTTGTGAATGTTGGATTCGTAAACCAAATTTCATATTTTTCCAACTTCTTTAAAGGTTAAAAAACAAATTATTTGCCCAAAATGATTCACGGCAAAATAGTAAAAGAAAATACAACACATTTCTGGAAACGACTTGGTTTTTAAATCAATTTAAACGAATTTTAAAAGTAGAATTAGTTGTAGTTTGTGTTAATGTTAATTACCATCATATTGAATAGGCATGTATTTATGTTGGACCTTTGCCGAGGACAATGACGTTACCCTACCTTCTCGTTAACCTAGATACTGAATCGCCTGTTGGAAAACTTTGCGACCGCCCAACCCTCCTCCGGTCCCCAGCCAAATAACGTTAATCTGAAGTAACGCGGTCTCTGTGTCCTCGTAGCTACAAGACAACGCGCCGTCGGTTGCGTGTCGCCGCGACCCCGTCGCACTCACCGACACTAAACCGATGTTCATTACCCGGGCGGGCAGGCGCGCGCCTGAGTTACGTCCGCCGGCGGCAGGACATCATGTACAGTAAATTTCCGTTATGATATGCAGCACGCTCGAGGGCGCACTTCCAGGGAGCGACCGCTTCCGAAGTAGCCATAACCCGCGAGGGCGGCGGTGGGCGGTGAGCGGTAGGCGGTGGGCGTGGGCGGTGGGTGCTGGCGGCGAGCGTGGACGGCGGGGCGTGGGCAGTGGGCAGAGGGTGGTGGGCGTGAGGGCGGACGGTGGGCGGTGGGCGGTGGGCGGTGGGCGGTGGGCGGTGGGCGGTGGGCGGTGGGCGGTGGGCGGTGGGCGGCGGGCGGCGGGCGGGCGGCGGGCGGCGGGCGGCGGCGGCGGCGGCGGGCGGCGGGCGGCGGGCGGCGGGCGGCGGGCGGCGGCGGCGGCGGCGGGCGGCGGCGCGGCGGGCGGCGGGCGGCGGGCGGCGGCGGCGGGCGGCGGGCGGCGGCGGCGGGCGGCGGGCGGGCGGCGCGTGACTACACGGTCCTCACGAGGATCTGGGCGGGTGTCTGCGACGGCGTCGAAGCGGCCGGCCGGAGGAGTAGTTTAGCCGTTATCGCGAGAGTCCATCAGCTTAAGGCACGGCAGCTAACGGCACAGGATCGCCCGAGTAATCCATTAAGCGGCCCTGGACGCACACTGGGGACCGAGCAGGGAGCCTCTTACATCACCAGGGCGGCGGCGGCGAGACGCGACGACGCAAATTGAGCGGCTTGCTAACGACCTCGCTCGATTCTTTGCTCGTGGATTTGAGGGATCTCCTGCCAACTAGCTCCTTTTTCCTGCTGATCGATGATCGTGGGAGCACTCTTACGTATTTTCTTTTCAATGTTTCACTTTTGAGCTGTTATGAGCTGCTTTACACCTCATTTTAGATTCAAAGCTTTTGTGATGATTTTGGAATATGCGGAGGCGTTAATACAGTCTGCCAATCTTGTTAATAAAGCTGGAAATATTTTTGCAGGAATTTTCTTGGAATTGTCGTTAATTCAAGATTCAATTTGACTTAATTTTAGAGACATGTATTTTGCTCTGACATACCGTTTACAATTATTTATACATGAAGATAACATGAGACATTTTTTAGTTTTCAGCACTACAAATGAATGATTTGCAGTCATTTTATTTTAAACTCACATTTACGATAGCAATTACTTTCATAGACTAAAATAAACACAAATCGAATAATATTTGCGTTTGCCTGTTGGGTTAAAAATTATAGGACATACTACATACGCATTTTCACATGGAACACATCGATTGTATTCAATTAAATGACTTCCTTCTTCAAAAAGAATGAAGTGAATAGTCTTGACAAACAATCCTACCTCATCACTCAGAACTGGAATCTCTGCCGGCATCGCCTCACCCGAAGGCCTCCGAGGACAAATTTGGAGACGCAAATGGTCTGATTTGCCACCTCCGGGAGTTATGAGCGGCGCGGAGCGGAGCGGGGCGGAGCGGGTGAAGCGGGGTGAAGCGGGTGAAGCGCGAGCCGCGGACGCAAATTGAGCGGCGCGCTAACGACCTCCCGACTCTTTGCTCAGGGGCACGAGGATATCCCCCCAGGCCTCTTAGGCTCCTCGCCCTCCCCGTCATCCAGGCTCAGCACCAACCTCGCCCGCGCAGACCGACTCATTGTCCCTGGTCTCGTTTCCTCCACCTCACTCTGACCGGTCCCTCCCGTTCTATCCAGCCCTTTCCTTTCCCCGTCACGGCCTCTCACATTCCATCCCAACCCATCCCCTCACCTCCATTCTATTCCATTCCTCCCTTTCTCTACCCTAACCTCCTATCCCACCACTCCCTTTCCATCCCATTCCCTACAATCCTTCCATACCTACTCGCCTTCCCCGCTCTTGCTCTCGCCGCTCCGCCCGACGGTTTGCCGATCGCGAGTGCTGCACCGGGCGCGGCGGAGAGGTCTTGAGGAGGCGCAGAAGTGCAAGTGAGCGGGAGAAGGGCGGTGAGTGCAGAATCGCGGTCCAGAAGAGCAGTTCGTAGTCAAGAGGCCACGAAATGGGGAAAGTACGCGAAAAAGCGTACTGTGAAAGAGAGATGGAGGCTAGTGATTAAAATGAACAGTGATACCAAGATTTCTGAAACGGATCGTATCATGGATGGCATTCGAAAATTAAAAACACACTGAAAGGAAATTTAGTATCAGGCGAGACAACAACAATAAAGGATAATGGCGTTTTGTCAGATCACAGGGGAGGTTTCTACGTATCCGTTTTAAGCAGACAGAGAGAAATAGCGGCGACACAAATAAGATGAGATGGGCTACGATTTGCAAGATACAACACGAGAGTCCTCTCAACAATGGTGGTGCCAATTATACAGGCAGGACAACTGTATCAGAAGAAAATTACTGAAACGTTTCTGTTCAGAGTTGCTATATCTTCCTGTCCTCTCAATCCCTCCTTCTCTTCTTACACCCAACAACAGCCGCTTCCGCTTTCACAATCGTAGACACAACCACTCTTCCACATTACCTTTGCCACCGTCACTACTGCCACTTCTACCGCAACGGCTACCATCGCTGACACCACATCCGTTGCCAGCTCCACCAGACAGCTCCGCCGCCGGGGCGGCACCGGCGGCGACAGGCCTTTCCTCTTCCACCATTACCTTTGCCACCGTCACTACTGCCACTTCTACCAACGGCCACCATCGGAGATATTTCCCGCTAATTTCCACAAAAAGAAGATTTCGTGTTTTAATAGTTAATTACAAAGTTAGATTAGCTCTCCTTAATTGGGCGAGATTTTTACCCCTTTCTTTTCTGCCGCCGCCGCCGCCGCCTTGGACCGAACTTTTGCCGAGACTTCGCACAAAAACGCCAACTGCGCCGAAGGGTCGAGGCGACGCCGCGGCCCGCTGCCCTGTTCGCCAGGCCGACGACGCCGGCGCGGCGCGGCGCGGGGCGGGGCGGGGCAGGGCGATGAGGACGGCGAAGGTGACGAGGCCACGAGGGCGCCGGGGCGATCAGGGGAGCGCGGTCAGAGAGTGCGCCGGGCGACGATAGTCGAAGGCGGCGGGGAAGGAAGGGCGGAGGTGGCAGGCGACGAGTGCAGCGCAGATGATCTGCGAGGCAAGGAAGGGTACAGAGGTCAGGAAGGGTAGAGACGGCAGGGAGCAGAGGCAGTAGGGCAGCGTGGGCAGGTAGGCGGAAGGGCGGCAACAGCAGGATGACCGGGAGCGGTAGCTCAGTGCATCAACTGATGCCACTACAGCGCCTCTGACCGGGAGTCCTAGGTTACAACTCCCACGGCGGCAGGATTTTCGACACTAGCTTCTCAACTACGTCGAATTCAGTCGCCGCTTGAGAAGAATTTTAGCGGTCGGCTGCTCTGATCGGTAGTTTCCCGTGGTTTCTCCGATCAACACCAGGCGAATACCGGAGCAGTACCCTACCAAACGGGCCACGGACCGCGCGCGATCTGTCCTTCCTCTTCCTTGTCCTATCCTCTCCCCCCCCTTACACACGCTTACACTAACATGTACTACACTACCACACATTTCGGGAGACCGGTCTGGAGCTTAGAGCTTGTCCCGGCTGGGACGGAGCCCCGCTGTTGGGGGAGTCCTGGTTAGGGGAACATCCCGCTAGCCGACTGTAGGTCGGCGCCGGATCTCGCCATCAAGGGGGGCAAGATCACCGCCATCTCCCGCGAAAAACATGCACTACACTAACGTCACTAATCACCAAAGCAGTTGATGCGCCCGGAAACACGAAAAACAAACCAAACCAAACAGCAGGATGGGTGTGGAGGTGAAAAGGCATCGAGGGCAGAAAGGACAGCTTGAGCGGAAATGGTAGTCGGCGAGAGTAGGACTGATGATGTTGAGGAGGAAGGGCAGGAAAGGTACGAAGGCAGGAGTGCGATGAGGGCATGAAGAACAGCTAAGCTGAGAGTAAAGCTGAGAAGAAGGAAATTATAGGTGTTGAGGAAAGATCAGGCTATATGCGAGAGCAAAGACCAGTGACGCCAGGAAAGACAGCGAGGGCGAAAAAGGGCGACGTAGGTAGGAAGGGCAGCGTGAGCAAAAAGGGCAGTGGTGTTGGGAGGGTGGAAATGGTTGGCGCGCGGCAATCAGGCGATGGGCGAAGACAGGATAGGCAGGGGGAGCAGGAAGGCAGCGAGGGCGGGGGGAATTTAAGTGAATGAATTTGATTTCTTAGTGTTTCTTGAAACCATCCCAGCCGCAGATCCAATAAAAGACTCAGTGTCACTGCCCTCTCTTCATCTGAAAATATTCATTTTCTCTCATAATGAACTAGTAGTAAACTAGTAATGAAGATGAAGATGAAGATCTTTTATTTATACAATATTATTTCACTCCAAACAGTTCTTTACCCCTTAACTTGACGTTGAAATACTTGTTACGTATTTTAGAGACACCCAATAAATTGTACAAGGCTGGTAAAACAAAATGTTGAAAGGTTTGATTGAGTGCATAATCAAATAACTAAAATGTTGGTGGATATCGTTTAGACTTCGAGAACAGCTGTAAAACCTTTTGAATTTATACATAAGCGATTTCCCTTTTTGGAGTCAACGTATCACTTGAAAAATAGGTAGAAAAATAATATTTTTGTATCTGTAACATTTAATCAGAAATGAATAAAAACATAAAAATGGAGACTCAAAATATATAATGTAAGTCAAGACACATGGTTGTAGGAAATCTCGATATGATCTAGAACAAAATACGTATATTTCCAGTAGGAAAGGAATTTAAATATATCGGAGTGATTATTAGAGCAGGATCTAATATGTGACTTTATATTAAAAACTAAATAGGGAATGCCAATTATTAGTGAACTTCATAATATTTTATAAAGTAAAAATTTTGATAGAAAACTAAGAGACAATATACATGACAATGGTGGAGAGCTGTGTTGCAATATGAATCAAATTAGAATTAAAAATGATGCAATAAACTCTCGGTTAAAATGCTATGAAAATGAATTTTGGAGACGATGTTGTCAGTATACTGTTTGATAGAATACTAAACAGTTAAACAGATAATGATTGAGAGACAAGTGATCAGAAAATGTAGAATCCAAACAACTCAATAGTATGATGCAGAATGCGTACTGACAGGAAATATCAAGAAATTATCTTTGAGTGAATCCCTTTGAAAGAAAAAAGAATAAAGGAAATCTTGTAAGTACGTTATCGATTTGACAATGAAGGGCACAAGAATAGAATGTCTGACGGAATAAAAAGCTATTGGTGTGTAGATTGCGAAAACAGTCGTTAGAACTGTAAAATACTCGCTTGGAATTAATAATAGTACCTTAAACCCGAAGTGGAATATACCGGATAAAGAAACTATTGTTATTATGTGCTGGCACAAACAAGAGGGGCAAGATCTGTTAAGATCTGTTAAAGATCTTGCCGAATACCAAACCAAAACCAAAGTTACGTTCTTATTTGAAAAGATTAAATGAAAACAAAGAAAATTTGATTATTTTCTAGAAGTCCTTTTAGATAACAAATATCAGATATTACTCTATTTGGTATTTATGATATTTGTAACTTTGTCCATTTATCGGCATGATCCTTTTTCAATGGGAACAACTATTCTTCCGAATTGACAGGTCGAAAAGTAAATATTGTATTTAGGTAAAAAAAAAAAAAGATGATTGAATTATGCTCGAAAAATTGACGGGACACAAGTGAAAGAGAAAACTAGCACAAATAGTAAATTCACATTTCTTGTATGTTGCACCAATGAATAATGTCAATTCCACAATTAAAATCTATTTTCGATCCACCAATAACATATGTGGGTCTCTTTAACCTGAAATATTTCCTTTAGCAACGATAACATAATAATTCACCGGAAGTGTTTGGTTATCACGACAGATGACAGAAAATGTAATTACAATAGCCAGTAGGACTTCTGATGCAGTATTCCAAAGGCAGATTTTTAAAACTCAGACATTTGTTCATCATTTCTCTCTCATGGTATACAACATGTATTCTCAAGTTAATGTTGAAGTATCTAGTATCACTTTCGGAATCCTAAGACTTAAGTAAAAGAACGCAATGGTGACCCTGAGAAGATTTGGTTACAGACAGCGCAGATTTCTCCTTCTTCCGACCTTGCATTAAAGTCGTCGCCGAAGTGTGCGACCAAATGCCAATAATTCAGTTATTTCGTTATTATTTAGATTTTCTTTGTAAAATCGTCTCTGCGTAAGATATACTGTATACGAACACAAACTATCAGAAGCGGGAAGGACATTTTAAAACGTTACATTGTAATATAGTAGCAATGCGTTTCAACAATAATAAATATTGTAGTTATAGTTTTAAAATTCAACCTTAATTCGTATTATAGTACTTTAATTAAATTACTTTATAAATATTTATAACTTAAATGAAATTTTCCCAAATAAAAAAATAATTGTTATTTTGTTTACAATATTTATTAACAATCCTTTAAAAAATTATAAATATGCAATGCAATATTACTGAAGATGCGTTAGTGAACACATGTCTAATAAATTGGCAATTTTTGTATGAAATGTAAAAAATGTATGAAAATAGAGAAAATTTTATTTTGCAACAATATTTTACAGAAGAGGATCCCTATTCATTTTCTAAGGATTATCGTGACACAGATTTCCGAAGTTTGACAAAATTTTGAAACATTATTAACAATTACAATTTTGAAATAATTTATGACAGGAGAATCTCTAGTGATTCTTAATGGATTAGCAAAAACAGTGTTTGCATAGGTCTGCTTATCTAGAAGAAGTGGGTGTAACATTCCGATGACGTGTAAAAAACTTTGTGTGCATTGCTCGTCTCTCGAAAATAAAAATATCGTAATGTAAAAATATACTTGCTATAATAATATAAATATATTAATTTCATTGCGTTGGATTGGAAATCATACATAAATTACATGTAAGTAATATATTGATATGAGTGTATGTGTGTGTGTGTGTGTGTGTTCCTCCAATGTTCACGCAATAGACAAAAGCTGGTGTTTCTACCATTGCAAACATTAAGATATTAAAATGTTTTATATGAGTCATATGTCGTTTTGATTCTCACGAAAAAATCCTCAAAAACTAGGTATCACATATGATTTTTAATATTTGCAGTAAAGAACTCCATGTAAAATGCAATCACCTAACGTTAGATTGAAGAGGTAATTAATTGTGATCCCCAAAACAAAAGATCAAAAATCATTCATTTGCTTACAGCTGCACTTACCAATCATAATGTCTGCAGTAGAAAACTTTCATTGTGACTAAATGAACTTAAATACTTTAAGTTTATTTAGTATTTTACATATCAAAACTATTTTATTACAATATTAATGTCCGACCATATAGTATTTTTTAATTGGGTCATCTGAGAAATTGATGATGAAGTATTTCACAACTGAAAGCTGCTATCTCGGAGACGTGTTTGTGAAACTGACTCTAAAACGTATTTCTTTAAGTTATTAATTTTTCTAATGAAATAACTAGGTTAGACAATGCATACAATGCAAATTATTTGCATTTTATATTAAATATTACAATAATAAACGACGAAATGTAGACATGGAGCTTAATAGTAGTTGTCAGTGTTATTTTTTGCAAAAAAACCGTTTTATAACAGTTTTAAAATATGTTTTTACTGGGAAATTGCATGCCTTTATTTATGTAATTAAATGTATATACAAAAATTTATGTAAAACTGTTGGTTGATTAAATATTTATATTCAAATACTTACTATAATATAACTCGCCATCACCGCCATTTTGTAATGTTCAAGATGAATAGTCCCGCCTCCCTGAAATGAAGCTAAAGCGGATTGGTCAGCTCGATCCCGCAGGGCGGGGCAGGGTCGGAAAACTCTGGTAAAGTTCGGCTCAGGACATCGCCCATTTTTTGTGCAAGCGAGGGTACAATGTTTTTGAAAAATCGTTTGAATAGTTTTCACATGAAATATTGTCAATTTTTTAGCAATATATCTCCTCAAAAACGACTTTCATTTTTTCTTATTTTTTTGGATAGAGCCTAGTAAGCTTAGACAAAATTGCGCAAATTCCAATTTTTTGGTAAACTATTTTCGAGAATTGCAAAAACCTTAACTATGCAAAAATACAATGAGAGATGGACAAAAATCGCAGTATTATAATGCATAACCGTTACTAATGCGAGGATGTATGTAAGAACGTGATGGCGGTGTTTGATAGTTTCAGTGAAGGAAATATTTTATGTTCGCCGCATGTCTCCCTCAAGCGTGATAATTATACTGTAGCCCGACATTGGAGACACGGATGACTAGCCGGAAAAGTTGAACAATCGACTCCAAAGTGTCAAATACATATGTACTTGATACTCATTTCCTTTAATTATCGATCGAAATGAAATTTCTTGGTAGAGTATTAAATAGAGAGTAAATTAACTCACAAAATTACAGTATATTACGTCACCATGCTCAGGAAATGGAATTTTCATGGTTTCACATTATATAGTTGTGCCAGAATATTTTAAATTTTTATTTAATGACTGAAATAATTCTTTATCAAATATACGAAAAGACCGATTAATATTTTTTCGTGCTTCCGCTTTCATGCGGAGTTCAGAGCATCCTCACGACAAGCTGTGTGTGCGCCGACGTTCTCTTGCTTCCACATTCGGCCTAATGACTTCACACAGAGGTCATGGGACCCGCGCGAACGAAGACCAAAATTCGGGGCAGTTGACACAAAGGCATCATTATCTCCCCATGACCTCATGAACTCCGTGGCAAGGTAAGCCAGACTGCTCCAGCTAAAAGAAAGGGCGAACGGGATGCTTTTGAGATTTTGCATGTTGGCTTCTGTCTGATTGATGTAGATTTTCGTCGCAGCAAAGGAATCATCCAGAGAGTGATGGGGAGATTCGTGGATGGTGGAATGGCGGCAATTGAGAGTGAAAACGTCATCAAATATTTGTTCCTAATGCAAATCGTCGCTATTTATCCAGTCTCCAGAATACGTGACTCATGCAGCCCAACGTGACACGTCAATTTCTGCGAGTGATCGTGTGAAATACAGAAAAATGTTGTGTGTTTACACTAACTTACACGTGCTTACTTAGTTGTGTGTTTTTTAGGAATTTATTTTACAAAATTTAAATGAGTGAAATGGAGTGAAAAAAGTATTTGAAATTTGTGATAATTTCTTAGACGTTTCGTTAAAGCGAGAAACGTTTTGATCAAATCTGTTCCATGAAAGTGGTAACGGTTTGAATTTTACTGTAGGCATTTACGCCAAAAGAATTCGATGTAGATTCTTTTGCTTGTGTTTCTTGAACTCCGAAAGCGGCTTCCGAACGCCGAAAACGTGAATCTAAACCAAGATATGCCTGACGTTCTATATTTAGAACGTCTGGTCGTTGGTTTTTGAATTATTGAGTTAGTTTTATTTGTTTTCGAGAGATGGCAATAGCTGAGTCATGTGTGGAGGCTTCAAATGACCGATACATGTATAAACTTGCTCATTTCTGAAGTATTTCAGTTGCACAAGAGTGAATTTCAGTGTCCTGAAAAATGGCTTCATCGTCACGCTCTAGAGAAGATAACAGGTTCATCTATTATTTCAGGAATTAGTGTGCAATTGATTTATTAAAAAGAAAACATTTTAATAATCATATTAGAGTATTAGTATAAACAAATTTAGTTCACACAATTCGATAGATATTATGTATAGGAACTTAGGGTTCTACATATAGGTCGCTGAGAAAATATACCACTTCTTTGTTTGGAACGCGGTATTTATCTGATTTCTATTTTTTAAATGTTTGAATCGTATTTTGAAACATCTTTGCAAAACATTAGTAAATACTGTAAATTTTACTTTTTTCAGTTCATTTGCACCAAATAAAATTTTGACTCTTTTGGAAGCATATCTGTGTTAAATCAGTGGACTGGTTTGCAGCAACAGTAAGAACAGCAGTAGCAACAAAAAATTCAGGCATATCTGTGATTGCAAGCGAATACGTTCATTTTCCCGTAAGTGTAGTTCATGTCTTTTCACAGGCAGTGGCGATGTTCTTCTCCCGGTAAATGGTAAGAATCGGCGCCGACCTACATGCTGGCTTGCGGGGTTTTCACCATCCAAGTATGTTGCACCAACGGGGCACCGCTCCAACCGGAACAAGCTCCTAGCTCCTATAATTCTCTCTAGACATTGCTGAATTCGATCTGTCTATCTGGGTAGTCTAGAAAATCCTGCCACCGTCGGGACTCGATCGCTAGGAGTCCCAGTCAGAGACAGTGACAACAGTTGATGCCCTGAGCCTCTGCAGACGCTGGAATAAAAAGGAGAGCTGTGGTGCTACAGAAAGTGAGATTCTTGCCGATGAGAGAACGGGAAGTGTCCGTTTTCGGGAGCAAAGGTTGTCGTGTCTCTGCCCGCTCTGTTCAGCAGCTGGGTGGTCTTTTCGAGTCCTTCCCCATATGTCGCCTGCAAGTGTGTTGTTACGCACCTTGACAGCTACTGCTTCCTACGGTATAGAAAGTCTTTCCCAGTTGACTCTCCCACCACCGGGCACCGCCCCAGCCGGGACAAGCTCTAAGCTCCCGACCGGTCTCCCAGAATATGTGGTAGTGTAGTGCATGTTAGTGTAAGTGTGTGTGTAAGGGGAGAGGATAGGACAGGGAAGAGGAAGGACAGATCGCGCGCGGTCCGTGGCCCGTTTGGTAGGGTACTGCTCCAGTATTCGCCTGGTGTTGATCGGAGAAACCACGTAAAACTACCGATCAGAGCAGCCGTCCGCTAGAATTCTCCTCCAGGCAGCGACTGAATTCGACATAGCTGAAAAGCTAGTGTCGAAAATCCTGCCGCCATCAGGACTCGAACCTACGAACTCTCGGTCATAGGCGCTGCAGTAACATCAGTTGATGCATTGAGCTACCGCTCCCGGTGCGCATTTGTTGAGGTAGCGGCTATATACCTTGAAGAATCATCTGTTGCTTCTTTGTTCTTAGTGAATAAATGAAGTTAATCTTCAACGTCAGGGTCACCAATTTAAGTGCTTTCGTCTCGTTTTAGTTTCAACGAAACTCAAGAACTTCTATATTAGATTCTTTTAATCATGCAATATTATAATATATATTCATATAATAAACATTTTATACGATCTCACGGCAATGAGTGATAATTATTGGCGTGAGGTAAATATTTATTAAACAGCTTTATTGTACTGAAGCATCAGTACAATCTCTAATGTACTGATGAGTTACTTTAACGAAACAAAAACTATTTTTGTGGTAAAGTTTAACTCTTAAGCGTAAATATGAATAGAAAAGCAATTACACTGTAATTACTAAGAAGAACTAAACTCGACAATGACCAAACCCGCTTCAAACCCTAACTTCGCAAATCCACGCCCTAAACTCAATATCGCATGACCTTCTCAATTCTGCTCCAGATCAGTGTCGCCCGCTTGATCAGCGGGAAAGCTTCGCCGCCATTTTACGAAGTAGCCGCCATTTTACCATTGGTCGAGAGGCTTCCCGTTCCCGGGCCAAGATAAATGTCGACCGTCTTTCCGTTTCCGTTCTAGTCGTGTTGTGAACGGCTGCTTATCAACTTTCTTTAGGTTGCCGTTCGCGTTGCTGTTTTCGTTCACGGGCTATTATTGAGTTTTAGCGCCAGGCGTAAGGAGGCATACTTAAACTCTATTGATCACGTGACTAACGATTTTATACAGTAATATGAAGAACGTTCAGAAGAGTTTTAGCAATTACGACATTGCGTTATGCGTTATAAGAAAAGAAACGTTTCAAGCGTTGTCCAAAAAAGTTGCGTAATATATCAGAGAGTCTAGGCTAGCCTTTTGAACCACGATAAGATACAAGTGTATAATAAATGTACATTGTATTTGGAGTTTTAGATTTTGTGGGCCTCGGCGATGAGTATGCAGGAATTTTCAATCGACTGTTCTTGAGGAAATATTTTCAAATAGCGTTCATTAAGAGAGTAAGATAAAACCTACCCCAAAGATATGATGTCAACTTCTTTTTCGCAAATTTCTTTCCTGTCACATCTCCACCATTTACCGTTAATTCTTGCCAACGTTGTAGAGTTAGTAAGAGATAGTTGTAACTGTCTCACATCCGAGAATCGGTTGTGGAGATGGAACAATCCCCAACGTTTCTTGTTTTAACGCGGCCATTTTGCCGCTTGTAAGGTGACCGTAGAGGCTCCTGTAGGCGTGCACTATTCATGAAGGTATAAGGTCGTATCTTAGGCATAAGGTAAGACGTTATGACTTCAAGGTCCGTCACGTGACTGTTAGTGCATAACGTCACTACCTTACGCATGGCACTAAAACTCCCTATTGTGGAGCGGCCTTAACGCGTCTTCCCGAGTTTTGTCTGGCGGCGACGAAGACATTTCGCCGGTTGTTTTCGCGGCCGCCCGCCTGCGGCGCCCCTGCCTTCCCAACGTCCCCCGCCCCCTGCCCTTCGCCCGGCGCCTGTAATTAAAGAACAACACGTGCCCGCGGCAGACCGCCACCACCCTCTGGCAGGCGCCGCGGGGCGGCGGAGAGAGAGATGGCGGGGAGGGGAGAGCGTTATCTCACCAGAACAGTTGAGAGCAGGTTATACCCGCGCCTTTGTATTTTCTCATAAGCGTGGATCTGGATGACTGCAACGTTACTTTGTCGGAGTATGAGGATACGAACGTTGAGTCTGTAGCCGGTTATGTTGGCGTAATTTATCAAGAGCATCCGCATGTATTAACAAATGAGGAATGAAACGCGAGTGAAAACACAGAACAGCATTTCAGCTATAAACTCTAATAGTGGTATCAGATAGTTTTAAATGAAAATTACTAAGGTGTATCGCACTAATGAAATTCCCATTTTCTACAAAAAGCAACACTTTTCCCTCTGCTAAATTGACGAACTAAATCATTCCCTTTAATAACTAGAATGGTTCATATTCTGAAAAACCCATAATATGCTATGTAAATGTACAGTGTATTTGACCATGTGAGTGCATGTTTAACTTCACAATGTCAATTTTATGAAAGGAATAGAATAACTCTCTCTCAAAATATAAGTTCAAGTATGCATTGATCGAGATGTAACTATTAATCTTTTTAATTATAAGGTTGAAATATTTTATTATTGAATTGAATGTGAGTTGTGCTGCAACGTTAATGGAAGCGCTGAGTTATCCCTCAAAGCCTGAAATAGTGGCCAATGAGAGCTCGAGTGGGCGAAGACGCTGACTATGTAAGGGGAGAGTCATACTTTTTAATGCAATAGCGCTGAACACTGGTCTTTTAGATTCACTGTCCGTCGACAAAAATTGCGTTCCTTCATTCTATCTACATGTCAATGACTTTTGGACACTTTTTCCGAAACACCATATATTTTCTTATCGTGTCCAATCTATTTGCCGATCAATGTACACTTACATACTTAAGGGGGGGGAGCAATTCCCATGATCTAGAAAGACTCCTGGATAGAAAAGTGAGACCAAGAATTAAATAGAGCTATTGAGGCATAGAAGTCGCACAAGAAATAGAAGAAGAAGAAAAATACATAGAAGAAACTGTAGAAAAAATAGAAGAAGAAATAAAGATGAAATATGAGGAGGAATCGAATAATGAGGAAGAAATCGATGAAGGATTAAAAGAAGTAGAAGAAGAGAGAAAAAGGGGGAGGAAAAAGAAGAAGAAACACATGAGTCGTACTGAATGTGTTAACGAAATTATGTAGGATCAAGAACAGTATCTATGAACTAGATGATGGTTTTACTCTTTTAAAAATAAAATTCTTTAGTCGTTTTTTAGCTACTAGGTGGCTACCAGTACGACCACATTAATTGGGAACACGACACGTAAGAACATCACAAACCGGTAGCGGTAGCACAGTTCACAGTTCACAGCAACTGATGTCACTGCAGTGCCTCTGACCGGGAGGTCCTAGGTTCGACTCCTGACAGCGGCAGGATTTTCGACACTAGCTTTTCAGCTCGGTCGGCGGTAACCGGCAGGTAGGTCGGCGCCGGATGTCGGCATCCAGTGGGGAAGATCACCGCCATCTTCCAATGAAAAGACATACATTACAGTTACGGACTAATGACCTTAGGTCATTGACGCGCCCGGAATCAATGACCAACCAACCAAACAAAAGTCCAGCCGGAGAGGTGAGGTGCGAGGCGACGTGTCGCTGTAGGAGCAGCCACTCCTGCGCCCTTGCAGCAGAGCGAGGTTGGCTGGAGCCCACAGGACGAAATATCCCCGCGCTTCGAACGAAAATATGTTTGCCAGTATTTTTCTATCAAATAATCAACACAATTGTTCTAAGTTTATATTCTTTACTACTTATTACTATTTGATATTTTCTCCCTAAATTCTCTCTTGTATAAACATCTTTGGTACGTGACCGAAATATGTTTGAATCGCGAATTCTTTCGTTTTTTCGTTTTGTGTTGTGTTATTAAATAATTCAATTATTTATTGTATTTAGCAATAATGTGAAATAAATTAACGTGTTGTAGTAGAACGTTATACGATAGCGAGAGCACAGCATTTTGAGTTATTCAATTTCTTAAAAACAGAATACAATTTGCAAAAGACTAACATTTTATGTTGATTTTTTGACTTCGTGCATACTGTTGTGAATACCAGTAATTTGTGATTGCGATGTGATGTAGTCGAATCTTATGCATTAGCCAGAGAGCAGCATTTTCAGTTCCGGAAATTCATGAAAGCAGAATCAAACAACCGTGCACGGGGCAGGGAAAGTGTTGTTTATTCGAGTAAACAGGTCAGTTTGGTTATTTTTGAAAGTGTTTTTTTTTTATATTAAGTAAAAGGACATTGTTCTCCATGTTACCCGTTTTCAGAATATATATTATTATTGATTTGATTGTCTTGCTGGTCGCCGGACCCAAAACTTCCCCCTCTGTCACGCCAATTAGGATGGTCCCTGATTTGACACGGCTCAGCGCAAGACGCGCGAACGCGTGCCAGTAGCTCTATTCAAAAGATTTACGAGTAGGGTGGGATTGTCTCCCGGGGACAGCCCTTCAGGCAAAGAGCGGGCGGCGGCCCGTCCACGTGTACGCCTAGGCACCGGAACAAGTAAATTATAGAGATCCCGGCTACTGTTTAAGTTATCCCGTAGGACTCATATAAAAGCATCACGAAGACAGCAGAAAGGACTGCTTTGTTCATCTCTGGTGTACTGGCCAAAACACACGCACAACAAAGACCACCAATCAGGCGCCCAGAAAATGAGATTAATTCGAAAATGCCCTATCGGCTTCCGACTCGCGTCGAATATTCTGGAAACTGGGATTTCGACCAATAATATCCAAAATTCCGATCACGTGAAGGAGCGATGTGTGAAACTAGAAAAGAGAGTGGGGATGCGACGCAGGAAGCTCGAGAGAGGAGGATTTTTTGGCAGAAGACGGATAGAAGGCGAGAGAACGTGATAGAAAAGAGACTGCTGTGTTGAGGAGAGGTAGTGGGAGTCAGTGACTAGTGTTGGTCGACCAACGGAGTGCAGACCGCCCCGTGTAAAAGCACAAACAGGAATTTATTCCATTTCAACGGGCCGGCGTTGATCCGTAAGGATTGATTGTGCAGCCGAGTCATTGAGGCTGGCCTGGTAAGGAGTGGGTGGCGTAAGACGGCTTCCTCCAATAACCACCGATCGGAGCCAGGAGCGCTAGCACCACACGCATTGCTGCTTCCGGTTGGCTGCGCCTTGCCGTGATGCGGCTCGCGACAGCGACTGCTTCGAGGACGACCACGGATGTGCAATCATCGAAAGAGGTGAACCAACGGCTTTCATTTTTGTACTAATTCAAAAGACATGAAAAAGGAAAAGAGTCATTTAATGTAAGGAAAATAACATAGAATTTAGTTTAAGAGACTTCCTTACCAAACTGTATTATAAAAACAAAAGCAATAAATGTGTTCTTGCCATTCAGGCGATTGACACTTAATGTAACAAAACTTTGTAATTATTGTAAAGTAGTAGTAGTAATAGCAAACCCAGTGCATGCCCTCATTCAAGAGTGCTCACCCCTGAGGTTCTCGTATGCCGGTGCCAGGTGACAGGTAAGTGCCCGTTTGGCGCCCTTCATTGATAAATTTAACGCGCACACCTGTCAGCTGATTACCGACGCATTTCGGTGTGACGGTGTTTTCCCCCCCTTTTGTGAGGTACCCAGACCGCGAGCTACGCGCATTGCGCACATGCGTGGGTTGCCGTAAGCGGCAGGTCGGGTTCATCACAATAATAAGTTTAAAAACTTGAATCTAGATGTTTTTGAGATGCTCAATCGAAAGAAAACATCAAAAGTTAAAATCTGCTTAAGCTGCTACGCCGTTAATAACCAACTACTGTCATTGGAAGTAAAAATTGGCAAATTAAACAATGTTGACCATCTTTTCCTTCGCATAGTGAAGAGTAAAATCTGTATCTAGGTCGGTTCGGCATCCGCTGCAATGAATCCAGCGTACGCGGAACACAATATTGAAGGAAGAGCATGTGCGCTTGACAGGTGCCGCGTTTGCCGTTTTGGAGTCTGTGTGAGCGTTGTGTGCGCGTCAGTTGCATCATGCAAATGAAGAACCCCCCACACTTCACCGAATCGCCTCTGTCACCCTTTATTACGAAAAAAGGACAGTTACCTCTATCTTCCCCGTCCCTCGGCTTCGCACGGGACGGACTGTCATTCACACAAAGCGTCACATTCAGCAAACTGCACGCGAGGAAAAGTACACGAGAAACCAAACGGATTTCGCGCCCGCTCGTTCAAGATTGCGTCATTGGGAAAGCAAAGAAGTCAAAGAGAGAAGAAATGATCGAAAGGAATGAGAACATAGGAAACGAGACACAAAAGTGAATCAAGGGATTAAAAAACAAAACACCCTGTTCTTTTTTTGTCGCAACATCTCAAAGCGATCGTAACTGAAACTTACCAGGCAATGTGAATGTCATCTTGAGGCTGATAAGTGCACATATCTGTACAGTCAACGTACAGATAATTAGAATGAAAGTACTCATCGACTTACCCTCGAACATTCGCAATCTCTTGCAACTGAGAAAATGTCATTTCATGCGCCGAGTCTGTATTGTTTTATCTTTGATGTGATCCTCAGACCCTAGCCTTGTAGGCAATAACAAAGATGAATGGTTTTGGGAGATGGTTGTTATTATTATTGGTATGATGAATGATGAGGAATGATAATGAGAAATTATGAATTGAAAAGTATGGGAAACAATAATTCCGAGAAAACCTACTGCAAACTCATTTTGCCAGCCCAAATTTCACAAGGAGTAACCAGGATTTGAACCGCAGCACTAAATGTTTGACCACTACACTACACTTACACTAACATGCACTACACTACCATATATTCCGGGAGACCGGTCGTGAGCTTAGAGCTTGTCCCGGCTGGGGCGGTGCCCCGCTGATGGGAGAGTCCTGGTTAGGGGGAAACCCCACTAGCCGGCGGTAGGTCGGCGCCGAATCTCGCCATCCAGCGGGGGAAGATCACCGCCATCTCCCGAGAAAAAATATGCACTACACTAACGGGACTAATGACCGAAGCAGTTGACGCGCCCGGAAACACGAAAAACCAAACCAAACCAATCGAAACTGGGTGATGTGGCCTCGCCTCTACAACTATCCGGGCTCGTACAAATCATTGAGCGCCATTCACAAGCGCCATGACGAAATCTTAATCAATTGCTCACGAGTACTGGGCAAGGTCAGAACGAAGGCTGGAGGTTGGTCTGGCCCGGAGGGCATGGATTCTCATCCGCCTACTTAACAACACTGACGATGTAATACTGACAAACAAGGACCGAATTAGGGCATCAGCTGACGTCAGTGCTGGGCCTCTGACCTGCCTGCAGTACCTCTAATGTTCTCGGGTTCGAGTCCCAAAGGTGGCAGGATATTCGGCACTAGCTAGATAGCTAGGTCGAAATCAGTCGCTGCCTGGAGGAGAAATCTAGCGACTAGCTGCTCTGATCGGTTGTTTCTCGTGGTTTCTCCGATCAGTAAGGAGGATACTGGAGCAATACCATAACAAACGGGCAACGGATCGAGCACGATCTTTCCTTCCTCTGTCTTGTCCAGTTCTCACCACTTACACTCACACACTTACATGCACTACACAACCATATACGAGTATGTCGGGTGACCAGACGGGAGCTTAGAGCTTGTCCCGACTGGGGCGATGCCTAGTTAGAGGGAGATACCTGGATGTGAGAAAACTTCCGTATACCGACGGGTAAGTCGGCGCCGGATCTTACCATCCAGCGGGGGAAGGATACTTTTACCTCCTGTGTAAAACATCCCCTACACTAACTCATTTCAGCCCTACACGAGAGGTACTAATGACTAGCAGTAGTCGCGACCGCATGCCCGAAATAGTAATCAATGTGACAAACTGGCTCCCGGGTGGGAGTTTCTAATTCTTCTAACTTTGAAATGTGAGACCGAAGTTCGTTTACGTGAGTGTGTAAACGAACGTTCGTTCTCGTTCGTCAGGTGGATGTGAGCCGCGAGGGTGGGACCCATCCTAAACGAAAACAATTATGAGTGCTGCATGGTCGGGGCGGAGCGGACCGCCGGCCGGGGCGGGCGGGGCGGGGAGGGGCGGGGCGGGGCGAGGCGGGGCGAGGCGGGCGAGCCGGTGGTGGAGGGCGGGGCTGGTGGGTGCTGGTGCCGCTTCTTTTGTGTTGAGCTGGCGGTCGCTGTCGCGCACAGCTTTTCTTCTGCTGAGAGCTGCGTTGTGCAACACTTGCGTCATTACAGCAGCCCTAGCTTCCAGCAGACTACTCACCGTCACGCAACGCTTCGTCGGAGGGGGGGGGATGAAAACCTGCCGACATTTCGTGTGAAAATTTCGCGCTGATATAATAGGTAATATGAAATGACTGTATTAATTATTACTTAATTTTTATAATGCGCTGTGCCATCATTGTTATTAAAATGTCATAAACATTGTTATATTATTAATTTAAAGTTGAATTACATAATTTCAATTCTTTTTGCACCTAAATGTGAATGAGTTTTAGAATTTTATAACTATGTAAAAGATTTTTAGAGAAAACGAAGAAAGATGAGTCTTTTCATGAACATTTCGAAAATGAGAGACAAATGCGCTTTCTGAAAAATATTCCGTTCTGAGCTCGTGGGTTTGAGTGCGTTTTTTCTTCTTCTCAAACTACGGTACAGGTACCTACAGGGGAACGCGACTGGCTTGTATGAATAACATGGGAGAATTAAATGGAAAATTAATCAATTGACTGCGAAGTTAGCTTTCTTACACACTTTTGTAACTATTTTCTTAGCAATTATAAAATAATAAGATAACTGCAGTTGAGTACAACTCGGTGGAAATAAATTAATATTAATATAATAATAACAACGGTAATTAATATAAAAATTTCGTCAATAAGCAAAAGAAATGAATAAATTAACTACATTATAATATTTAAAATAGTTATTTAGGGAATACAGGTGAGTAATTGCATGCCTTAAAAACGCCAAAGCACGCTTTTGTAAAATTAGCAAAAAATAATTTCTTTACGGCTTTGTTCTCTAAAGCGTAGATTTCTGTTTTTTGTAATTTTATAACTTCGACTCAGCCAGTATGACACCGAATCTTATAGCATATTTCTAACATCCGAAGCGCTATTGTGGACACGGAAGATCATTGATGTCATTTGCGAACAGAGAGTGCACTGATGTTTGATGATGATTCTGATGTTTGTCTGGTGGGCGGTGTCATGTTGGACACCGTGATGGGGCCGCGCTCCATTCATGTCATAAAATGCACGTCATTTCACATATAAACTAATGCGAGTATTTTTTGCAGGCAAGTTAACGGGGCTTGGTCAGAAAAAATTTACTAGTTGTTTGCCAACGTTTCGGAAACTTTTATTTCCATCATCAGGGCTTGCAACATCGTGAACAACTTATCACCCGTTAGCCTGCCTGCAAAAAATTTCATTTATGGTCGTTAAGAACTCTTCATATTGCGAGTATTGTAACTAATAAATTTAAATAAATAATTAAATAATTTATTGAAACTGTATAGTAGGCCTTTCCTATTACAGTTGCCGACAGTAGGTGTGGCCATTTACCGAGTAATTCTTACAATTATTTCTGGTTGGGAGGAAAGTCAATAAAATAATGGCATACTCCTGCTCTCATGACGAAAATATTCTAAAAGTTTCACTAGTAGTTCTTATGAACAAAGAAAAACGTATGGCACAATGAGAATGCAACAAACTTTGAAATCATAGTTCAAGTACAATATAATATAATAAACCATATAAAAATTAATGATCCAAAATAAAACATCATACAGAAAAACAGGAAAGAGGAAAAATATTTTATTACAGAACATTTTCTAGTACAATTGTTTTTCAAGGAAACAACACACCTCTTATGGGAGCTGATCAAATAGCTTTGAATGGAACCCATTTCACATAAGAAGTGTGTGTGGTCCCTTAAATGGAATGCTTTAACCTTGAATTATACTTCAGATTCTATCAATAACTTTTCCAGCCGTTCATGATTAAGAAGACTACTTTTCTACAATATTAAAAAGTATGAATTTTTGAAAAAGGAAATGGCACTTCAATTTTTTCTATAACTTCTACATATCAAATATTGTGTATAAAGTTTTCTTCCCTATATTTCCATCGTTTGATATTTCAAAGGAACATTTGAAAACCTGTAATCCTCCACAATCTGTAGCGATTACAATTGCATTTCAATTACTACAAATAATATGAAAAATTCAATCAGCACAGAAAACACAAAAGAATAGTCTATCAAAATAGAAATGGAAGTATGCTCTTTCCAGGCACTTCACTCAACAACGAAGAATCTCACTTGAAAATCAACTTTTCCACATTATGAAATCCATAATAATGTTATCCCAGAACGACAACTTTAGCTTCACTCCTATCAATTCCTTCATAATTTTCCGTTCCCCTATAGAGAAATTAAATATTGTACCGTATATATATATATATATATATATATATATATATATATATATATATATATATATCAGAATTTCAGAGATATTAACTGCTGATAAAAATGTCACGTCATGTACTTTAAAAAGGAAGTGAATATGTATTTGTTGAATGTTTCTTGTAATACAGTTCTTACAACAACTAAAATGAAAGATCCAGCCCATCAATTCAACTGCATAGTAAATATGAATACAAATGGAACATTTTAAAACACTCACAAAAACAACTTTCACACACTAATAGTCCAGTGGTAAGTAAGAAGGTTCTTCATTCAGGTACGTAAACAAGAACAATCTATAGTAGAAATGTTTTTCCATACTCTTTTATTATATAGTACGTAAAGTGTTAGTTTCAATACTTTTTCACAATGTAAAATTACTAGGAATAATTTAAAAAAATGATCGACATTTAACCGGAAATCATTTTATTGGTATTTTAATTGGTTTGTAGATTATACTCCAATACGGTCTTGGTCAAAACTAACGTTATACCTTAAATGTGAATGCCTTGACAGGATGGATTCCAACGACATTCAAATCAAAAACTAACTCAAGGAAGGATTTTTTTACCTAGTTTGTTTCAAATCTCAGTCAAAAACCGGAACAAAACTAGGAATGAATAGAAAATAGGCCAAAATTCCTGCAGTATTCGCAAGCCAAGATTGAAAATAATTGTTTGTATTACATGTTATTAAAATAGGCAATTACTATTTACTTGAGAAATATTAGTAACAGGATCATTTGCACGAGTTCCTTAATTTGTCATATGGACTATTTTTAATAATCTTCTATTTTAACCACATGTAATGTAATAATATCCTTATATAATGATAACCCATCCTAGTCACTTTGTGATAATTTATTATTATTATTTCTGTACTTTTCTCAGTTAGCATTGAGAACCATTCATCTATTCATACGACTTAGGCTCAAGCAAATGCAACTGATAATGACAGATCTGAGGAAAGACGGAGAAGAAATTCATCTTTGTCCGTCCTTCAATTTAAAAATGTTCGCACAATATGGCAAGTCTGTAAGATTAAAGCTTTTTGGATGGTTATGCAAATTCCTTTTGATAATCCTATTTTTGTAAGACCTGAAGCAAATCGGTCTGTCACTACTCCTGTGTCTGAGATGATTATTGGCACTATTTTAACCTTACTCAGTTGCCAAACATGTTGGATTTCTGCTGCCAAATTCTGGTATTTTGAAATCTTCTCCGATTCTGTCTTGTTCAGATTTTTTGTCAGTGGACAGCCTACATGTATGATTGTTGCATACTTTTGTATTTTATTGATAACTACTATGTCCGGGCGATTATAATCCACAGTCGTATCAGTGACAATAGGCTAGTACTATTTCACTATTTTCTATAACCGATGAAGGTGAATATTTGTAAAATGGTGGAGGGTTCTCAATTAGTCTATAATTTGATGCCAATTGTCTATGGATTATTTTGGCTACTTGATTGTGCCTCCCTAGATATGCAGTGTTGGCAAGAACTGGGCAACCTGCAATCACATGGTCGATGGTCTCATTTGGTTGATTACACATTCTACAGACATCTTTTATACTGCTCTTCAGTATGTGTTTATCATAACTGCGTGTTTTTATTACCCCATCCTGAATTGCTATTATAAATCCTTCAGTTTCAGGAAATAAATATCCCATTTTCAACCACAGGAGAGAAGAGATTTTATCAACTGATGGGTTATTTAAGAGATTAGGATATTTTCCATGAAGGGTCTTGTTCTTCCAATCTGTCTGCATGTTACATATCTGGGAAACAATTTCAGTGTTGGTGTCTTCTTCATCTTCTTCTTCGTCTTCTTCTTCTTCTTCTTCTTCTTCTTCTTCTTCTTCTTAGTATTATTACGCAATACGTAATAAAACATCCTCAAACAAACAGATTGAGCACTACCAACTTTATTCGTTATGTTCAATATTACGTTCAATCCAATAAAAATGTGATTGGATTAAATAATAGCAAATTTACTATTGTAAGAACTTTTATTTATTTCAGTGCAGTTTAAACAATATTTAAGATTCACTGATAAACAATCCACAAAGTCATTAGGATAAAATAAAATATGTTTACCATTTTACGAGTATTGTAACTAATGCGAGTACTATGAGGAATCATATTCCATAGTAATGATTTTTCTATCAGAAATGCATTTCATGAATAACATCCAGTGATATTACGAGAAAAGAGAGAAGTAGTTTCATAGGAAAAACGCTACATTTTTGGAAGGAAATTCGCGATTGCAACGTTCTATGAGAAAGTAAAAAATATTCGAAGCGTTAGAAAAAGTTGCAACGACAAAGGAAATTAACTCGTGAAATGAGAAAAAGGCCATGAGTCCCGCTTCTTGGTTCAAGTATATTAAGTTGAACGATGAAAATATATACAAATGATACCTTACGAGTCTTTTGTATAAGAATTAGAGCAATTTCGACTACTTTATTTTTTACGCTATCTCTAAGTTCTTTGTGTTTAGCATTGCTTTGAAGTATGGATAATTTATCATGCATTCCTTTGTCGTCCCAGTATTTTCAGTAATGGTAGACTCATCACTCCCTCTAATCTATTATCTCTTTCATAGAACTTCCTTAACTTGCTGCCGATTTTCACTCATCATTGTTATTTCAAGATAAATTTAATAGGGAAGACTTATTACACTTTTTGTCGGGGAAACTTAGTTATTTCCCTCAAAAATATACAACGGAAATTTACGAAAAAATAATTTCTAATTTATGCACACTATGCTATTTGGTAGCAATTAATATATTAATGTATAAAAGTGCCTATTTATAATACAAGGGTTTTAAATAGAGGTGATAGTCAAGGGAGAAATGTTTAGTCTCCTGAGTGTTACCATGAGAGCCAATATGTCTGGAATCGCGGGTTATATACAAGATTTTATTTATTTTATTTTTATTACAACGATTTTTTTGCGACTCCATACAAACATATGACTGATTCTGTTGATAACAACTTTGATCTAGAGCATCCGTAACATAATAATTGCGTTGCGCTGCAAAGGCGATTGTTGTTGTTTCCCAAAGGTCAAATAATTTGTACTCTCAGGGAATGTAAAGCAAACTATAGAAGCACACTTTATAATGTGTGAAATAAATAATACGAATACTAGTAAACATGTACGGAACGCGAATTGGTTTAATCAATACACAATACAAATATACACATTTCGACCAATGTCCTTCACCACTTCCTCGTCTATAGACTGAAATAATGTGTATACGTTTGAGCAGCGTTCAGCTGTTTTCTATTGTCCCCTGTTGCCATGACGCTAATCGTCACCGCCATTGTCAGTGCTAAAGTCTCCTCCCTGGCCACGTGCTTCTTTCCTGCAGCATCTCTTTAGCGCGGCGCGCCTCCCGTCTGCTTTTCGGAGACCGTTGTTCTGCGCGCGTTAATTATACATCCAAGTGTCGCCCGCGCGGCCGCGCCCGCTGCCCCGCGCCTCTCGAGCCACTCGGCGCCTGCGGTAAGCGGTTTGCGGTCGGCGGCGCGGCCGCGTGCCGCACGCGTTTCGTCCCTTTGACTCGCCAGCCACGCCCCCCCCCCCGCACTCCCCGCCCACGCCCGCTCTCCGCTCACCGCCCTCTCGCCTTTCCATCACCGTCGCCTGGCTGCGCCGGATCAACACCCGCCTCAGCGCCGCCCTGCGCTGCCCCTACCAGTTTCGCCCACTCCGGCGGCACCACCCGCCTGCCCTCTCCCCGCCCTGCCCGCCCCTCCCCGCCACGCCCATCCCTCCCTGCCACGCCCACCCCTCTCCGCCACCCCACCCCTCCCCGCCACGTCCACTCCTCGCCCACCACCTCCCGCCGCCCACCACGCCCAGCCCACCCACCCCTCCCCGCTACGCCTATCCTCCCAGCCCTCCCCTCCCCACCCTTGCCCACCCCATCCCGCCACTTACCCCCTTCCAGCCACGCCACCCCTCCACCACGCCCCTCCCCGTCATCTCATCCCGCCACGCTCCTCCTCTCACCGCCGCCCCTCCGCCGCCTCCCGCCCGCCCCCTCCTGCCCGCCCACCTCCCCGCCATGCCGCCATGCCCACCTCCCGCCGCCCACCCCGACGGTTCCTCACCTGCCTCCCCGTCTCGCTCGCAACGCCCGCATGCATCCGTCTCACCCCACTCTCCCCTCCTTTTCCCGCTTCGGCTCACCCACTTACAGCTCCATCTGCTCATCTCCCTTTCCATTTATCCCCCACCCCGCCCCACTCCCATCCTCGTTCATCCATCCATCCCAGCCTCCCTCCTCCCAGCACGCTCGCCCCAGCCCCTCCCCCTCCGCTCCTCCCACGCCCCTGAGCTTAAGCATCGCAAAGGGCGCGCGGCTGCCTGCGGCTCAAAAGGCGCTTCTTGACCACCGCTCCACTCGCGCGCACTGCATAAGGCGAAGCCCGCTAACGCTCCGCCCGTGCCCCGCCCGCGGCCCCGCCGCCGCGCCACGCCGCCGCGACGCCGCCGGGTTTTTCGGCAGGGAGGACTTCGGGTCCTCTACAAGCCGCAACCGTTGCCGAATGCGAGGCAAATTCCTGTAGCTTTTGGTGATGTTTAAGTACACACGGAACCAGTACGTTCATCTCAGTGTAATGTAATGAATAGAATACGACAGTTATGTCCCAAATAATTATCGATCTTCATATTTCTAAGGAATTCGTAGTCAGTAGAGCGTTGACGGAAATTGGTCTGATAAATACAATTACAATTTACAGTACTAGCTTGCAAACGTTTCCAAGTGCATGAATTTCATTATTAGGGAGGATGGTATAGGGAAACAAAAGAGAATCAATAAATTCAGAATTATAAATAACAGTAATATAAATATTTCACACATTATTAAGTATACGCGAGTGTAAATAGATGAAACATATATTACTACTTTGAGGAATCCATTGGTAAATTATATGAACAAGACGGATGAATGGAAACGGAAAAACTTCTGAAAGAACGTACTTATTCTTAATAATTACATTTTCATATACATTTTCAGCGCGGCATTTGGCCACACACACACACACAAAGAGAACTTATGAAATTGGATAAGCATTTCATTGCGACGAAGGTAATACTGTATTGATTTCAACTTTGCATACGCAAACAGTTCATAACACTGTAGTTATTAGGTCCCCGTTCATTTCAGACTGGTTCCATAAGTGCGTCAGCCTTGTTAAGATCTGGTGAAACCTCTTCTGTAGAGTGCTGGGCAACCGTTTCCCGACATCACAAGCCAAAAATTGTCGTTAACTTCAAGTACACATTTTGAGTCATTAACTTTAAAAATATACAGTGTGACATACCAAACCAATACAGTACAACATACCGGGTTACGTTGAATTAATATTAGAAGGGCAGAGGAGATGTTTAATTTAAAAATCAGACAGTTTTGTTTCAACAGCAAAAATCTAATTAATAGTAAATGCAAGTAATATATTTGTCAGTGTTATGATACGGATATACTGTTTGTTACTTATTTATTAGATCAAATAAGTTGTAATTGTAGTGACACTTGGATATGAATTACGTCACGATTTTATTATTATTTATTCAACAAGTCAAACACAAAAAGATAAGTATGTACAAACGTTTGCGAACCTCGTAAGTACTGAACCGCTTGAGTTTAGCCGACAGTCAGCATTGGCGGTAATTGTTGATTTTTTCGTGTTTCCGGGCGCGTCAACTGCTTCGGTTATTAGTCCCGTTAGTGTAGTGCATGTTTTTTTCTCGCGAGATGACGGTGATCTTCCCCCGCTGGATGGCGAGATCGGGCGCCGACCTACCGTCCGCTAGTGTGGGGTTTCCCCCTAACCAGGACTCTCCTACCAGCGGGGAACCGCCCCAGCCGGGACCAGCTCTAAGATCCCGACCAGTCTCCTGGAATATGTGGTAGTGTAAGTGTGTGTGTGTGTGTGTGTAAGGGGAGAGGATGGGACAAGGAAGAGGAAGGACAGATCGCGCGCGGTCCGTGGCTCGTTTGGTAGGGTAGTGCTCCGGCATTCGCCTGGTGTGGATCGGAGGAACCACGGAAAACTACCGATCAGAGCAGCCGGCCGCTAGAATTCTCCTCCAGACAGCGACTGAATTCGACCTAGCTGAAAAGCTAGTGTCGAAAATCCTGCCGTCATCAGGACTCGAACCTAGGACCTCCCGGAGAGAAGCGCTGCAGTGACATCAGTTGATGCACTGAGCTACCGCTACCGGTATCTTTGGCGGTAACTCTGCAGCGACTGTGACTGTGAGGATCTAGGGTTAGAATCCTGACGATGGCGATTTTTCGACACTAGCTGTACAGCGAGTCGGGTCAATCGCTGTCGGGAAGGCGCATTCTGACGGTTGGTTCTCTGATGGCTAGTTTTGTCGTTTTCCCCGATGCCAGGCAATTGCCGGAGAGCAGTGCTGCTATAAACTTGTTACGGACCGCGCACGATCATTCGCTTCCTCTTCCTTCTCCTGCTTCACTCCTGTACTGTACGCATACATACGTGCATGTATTCAACCATGGCGGCAGGCACATTAGGAGCCTGTTCCGGCTGTAGTGCTGCCTCACTGGGGGAGATAACTGCGGGGGAAATTCACCCGAATGCCAACCTGTAAGTTGGCGGCGGATCTCATTATCCAACGGAGAAAAAGTACCGCTACTTCCTGGGATAAAAACATCCACTACATTTATGGGGATTATTGACCATAGCAATGGGCATAACCGGAAATGTCAATCAAATAAACAATTCAGAATTGAAACATGAACACATAAAGGAAATCAAAATACACCCCAAAATTAATAGTAAAATAAAATAAACTGTTTTCTTAAATCCATACTATGTAATCAGAAAAGTCAGCACCTGTAAGATGTTAGATATATATTTTTCTAAGTTTCTCTTTGTGACTTTCGATTCAGAAAAATACTTTATTTAAAGAAAACAATTACATATTGTCATTCTGAAAGACTGAAATGTGTTTGCATTAGCTATGAAACCAATGTTACTTGTTTCTCTTTGTACAGCCCTGATTTGGAATATAAATACGGGAGTAATTTTTTTCCTACAGCTCATTCTCACATTTTGAATAAGGTTTCAGATTTTAAATTGATTTTTAGATAGATTATCTGAGTGTAATAAACTTGTTTTCTCTGAAATTTGAATTTATTGCCCTTTTCCCGGTCACCTCACATTGATAGATAGACATAAAACACGACAGAAATTTGGAATTTAATTATGCACATCAGAGAGCAGATCAGTATCAAAATCAGTATCTTTCATTTGCGAGATATTTTGTTTATTACATATTTCTACTATTAAATTCAAAATGTTATAAGTAAAATTGTGATTTCAATTATTTGTGAAACAAATTTTATTTATGATAGTCGAATTCGATGAAAATATGTCAATATGCTAGGATTATTGCCACGATCTTAAAACTTACGGAGTTTATTACTTTACTTTGCTTGTATATAGTAGTACGTATATATAGAATAATATACGTATTATCGAGAAAGTTATGTAAGCCTGCAGTGGCGTCAAAGCGAATTTTCCAGCCCCAAAATCCCATTACGGGAGTCGTGACAGCAGAAAAATTGGATAAATCAGTTGCTAAATTAGAAAAGAAACACTGCGTGTAAGCTGCAATACATGTTTGTGGATCCTTCATGCCGAAAAAACAGAGTAGAAAGCGAAGGCAATCATCGTTTGTCCGTTGTAGACACTGCCCTTTAAACCATGCGTAGGATTATTTCAAAATTCCAGTCCATTCGGCTCTAGTTGAAGCTTTGAAATTTTGAAAAACATTTTTAAAATTTGGGAGTACTTTACATGAAGCCCACCGGAAATTTTCAAAATTTTCTAAAAAATGGCTCAAATTTTTCTTTAAAATTTCTGTAAAGAGTAGAATAAAATAACTTATAAATGTACCATGGTCGGTTACGTAGTTAACTCTGAATTTTAGAAAATTACGAAAGTCTGATTTTTTTCCGGCGTCGTCTTAAAACTACAGTATTGAAGACAGAGATTTTCTTCTTCTGATGAATGAAAATATCTCACATCGTTAATATTTATATTACCGAAAAATTGTTCGCGTTATAGTAGTTATGAGTGCATGTGCTTTAAGTAATGTCATACAAAATTTCTGGCGAACTCAACAGTATTCTGTGAAAATGAACTCCAATTTCCGCATTTTGGCTTGCTCAGTATTTCTCAAAAATGGCTCCAAATTTGGCTTCGAATTTTTCTTTAACTTTGTCGAATTGATAGTAGTAACACTGTTTAATATGATGTAAAGTTAATTTTGGTGTATTCCTTTATTTGTTCAAAAATAACACAAATGTAATTTTTTTAAACATCTCTCATTCCGTTAACATTCGCATTTCCATCAATTTGTATACATTTTTACATTTGCAAGTGAAAGTGCTTTAAATGACTTCAAATGCAGTTTCTCGAAAACACAATTGATTCCTGTGAAAGAGTGCTTCAAATTTCACATTCACAGTAACGCTTAAATGCCATTTTCTTTAAAACGGCTTCAAATTTTTCAATGAAAAGTGTCATTTATGAGGAGGTTTTAGTCTTCTTTAATATTCTTAAACTATTATTTCAGTTCTATTAGGGAATTAAGAAATCCAAAAGCTAAAAAAGGAATTAAAAAAATGTACTTCGGGCGGCGATAGATGGCTGCTGGCAAGAGAATGGGGCGAGACCGTTAAGCCAGTCCGCACCAAGGAAATTAGGAAACTTTACGACCAGAAAGTGTGCACCACTAGTTGATTCATATACTTTGTTTTTAATCGTAATGATAGGTGAAATTTACGGCTGCAGGCAACCATTTTGTTTAATATTCGTGGCAAACAACTTAGACGTGTTTACTGGTATAACTCTTTGGTCAAGCAGAAGTTAGTCAATTTTCTATGAAAATCCTCTGGTTTATTCTTTTCCACTTCATCTCTTTATTATTTGATTTCTCAGAGAGTGTTTTGTTCTAGAAATGAAAGCAAAAAGAAAGAAAGTATAGAAAGAAAAATTTAATTAATGAAACCAGGTATGATGGGGCATCTTTATTATGTAGACGTTGTAGAAATTAATGAACTGAAGTTAAAAAGTCAATCCTCATTCTTAGTGATTAAAATATATTATTAATTAAAGATATTTATAATATCATATTATTACGAATTATTTCATTTCTTTCTTCTTCATAAATTTCTTCTTAGTGTTAAGTGTTCCAATTCAATTCCTACATGAGAACTATTACGGCATGCTTAAAAAATAGTGAATTTACACTACAGACTACATAGGTTCAATAGTCATTATCAACCGCTGTTCAGCCTCGGTGTTCCCATTCCACACCCATCAGGTGTTTGTAGTTGTTCTTTTAAAAAGTATTTTCAGCGTCATGGTCCAGTTTTCCTCTCGTACGAAGTCTGATTGTGCATTGTGCAGGTGGTTTGTTTTGATAGAATAATCGGACAAAACATTATACTATTTTACATCTATTTTTCTCTGTACTGATTCAGAAAATGTGACATGAAAATGTAGCTGATCACATTGACTTGACCCTTGTCTTTTTACTTTTCCTCCCTATTTTATATTAATATAAGTAGGGGAAAAATTGGAATCACCTCAACTATACGATCTCGAATGTTTGGTATAAAATCAGTAATTAAAGTTCTTTTGCATTGCAACTTGGCACGCACGTCAGGATTAGGGACTATTAGCGCCAATCTAATTGTTAAAATTCTTGCAATAGGAAGATTGTAGTATTCGAAAATAGGAATGGAAGAAAGTAAGGACGGACAAGTATGGGTTCGAGTATGTCTCTCACAACACTGTCAGATTAGAAGCTTCTGAGCTCAACCTTGGTAAATATGTCAGGGCTAAGATCTGCTTGTACCATTCCGGATATCTCGGGAGGGGCGGTGATCTTCCTCCATTGAATGATGAGATCTGATGACCTACATGTCATTTGGTGTTTTCGCCAACCAAATATCTCCTGCTTGCGGGAATCGCCCCTGCCCAGACAAGCGCGAAGCTCCCGACGGTTCTCTCGGCATAGTAATGTAATGAATGAATGAGTGTCTCGGCATGGTAATGTGATGAATACATGGTAATGTAATGAATGTAAGTGTTTATGTGTGTGTAAGATAGGGGCGAGAATAGGACGAGGAAGGAAAGATCGCGCGCGGTCCGTGATTCGTTTGTTACGGTTCTGCTCGGGCATTCGTGTGGCAAGGATCCACGGAAAACTACCGTCAGAGCAGACAGAGTGTTAATTCATCTCTAGACTGCGCATAAATTCGACCTAGCTATGCCAGCTGTCGAAAATCTACCGTCGGGATTCAAACCCTAGGGCAGCTACGGTCAGGGCATTTACGGTGACTTTGGTGATGCTGGGTCACCTAAGCCGAGTACAAAGTAACGGATTCATAATATTATTATATTGTATATAATATCATCGCGCGAAGAGTCAGATAAACAAATTAAAGCTGCAGAAGAGTTTTCAGCAGAGAATTTAAGAGATTGATTTAAAACTAAAAGTTATTGAAAACAATGAAGAAAGTAGAAGAAGGAAAGAGGAGAAAAATGTAATTGTAAATGCAGAAATTGAAAGAAAATAAAACCAGACCTTATAAACCAGTATCAACGATATTTAAGAAAATGGACATTGATGTAGAACACGGCAATCCAACATACATAGGCAAAGACTGGAAAGAGAGGGGTATCGTGCTCATCAGAGTGGGGTCAATAGAAAATAAATTACCAATCATGAAGAATGAACACAAACTGAAAGGCTACGATTGTTTCATAGAAGATGATATGACAAAGAAGGAAAGGCTCACGCAAGCAGCAATAAGGGAAAGAGCCAGGGAAGAGCATCGTAATGGAAACACAGTCAAGAGAGGTTTTCAGAAATTGTAAGTAAATGGAAAATGGATGACGTTCTATGACTGTGAGGAAAACTCGTCAAAAAACTAGAATCCTTTCACTGTCATACCACAGATCACAAGAAAAACGAAAGAGAAGTGAAATCGTACACAGAAAACCGTACTGGTGCTGAGAAAGGAACTAGCAGTTCCAAGCATGTGGTCTATAAAATACAGAAACAGAACACTGACGCGAACGTTAGAAAATCCATTAATATAGCAACTTTGAACGTTATAACTTTAAGGACAGAAGAACGAGAACAAGAACTAGAGCAAGCACTCAGCGGTTTGGAATACGACATCATAGGTCTCTGTGAGGTGAGAGGATTCGGGGAAGCAATAATAGAAAAAAAGAATGACGACTGGTTCAGCCACATCGGTCAAACAATAGGGCGAAAAGGAGTGGGGTTCTTATTTCACAGAAACATAAAAGAATTAGTTGACGAAATAAAAGGAATTTCCGCGAGAATAGCAGTAATTACTCTAAAGGTCCAAAAAGAGAAGATAACCGTAATTCAAGTGCATGCACCGACTGAAGACAGTTCTGAAGAACACATTGAAGAGTTCTACGACAATCCTCGACGCTATATAAATATAGATCAGTGCTTAAATTTCATAATAGGAGACCAATGGCAAAATCAGGAAACAAGTCCGCGGGGTGAAGAAGCGTTAGGACCTACGGAGTTGGCGTAAGGAATGAAAGGCAGAATGAAAGGTATGAAAACAAGGAACGAAATTGATTTTATGCTGACAAATCCAGCTAAGCACGAATAATAAGTAACGATTATCAATAGTTTGAAATTCAAACCGATCAAAAGAATGGTCAAAATAGAAATAAAAATAGAAAAAGGCCCAGAAAAAAGTACAGACATAGGATACCATTTACCGAAGTTTACCATTTGGAATATCTCCAAACTATTTTCAAAAGTAATTAATAGAAGGTTATCCCACATTTTGGATGAAAATCAACCACCGGAACAAGCAGGATTCAGATCAGGTTATTCTACTGTCGATCACCTGCAAGCAGTTTGTCAAATATTTAAAAAATGGCGTGAATTCAATCTAAAACTCTATGTAGCAT
Source organism: Teleogryllus oceanicus (assembly GCA_964035755.1). NCBI lineage: Eukaryota > Metazoa > Arthropoda > Insecta > Orthoptera > Gryllidae > Teleogryllus > Teleogryllus oceanicus. Next base: position 41,771,692 of record CAXIVR010000012.1, on the reverse strand, counting down.
TTGTGGACTTTGCTAAAGCCTTCGATTGCGTCGAACACCCTTGCGTCCTCCAAGCATTGCTGAATGAAGGAGTAGAAAGAAAATACATCCGCATTTTGGCAAGACTTTATTCAGATAGTCACGCAAAATTCAGAACTGACAAAGAAGGCGCTCCATTTCAACTGCTTAGAGGTGTCAAACAGGGAGACTCATTGTCGCCAAAATTATTTACATGCATTCTAGAGAGATATTTTGACAACTAAATTGGAAAAATAAAGGAATACTTTTGAATGGGCAGAAATTGTCAAATTTAAGATTCGCAAATGATATAATATTATTTTCACAATCAGCTAAAGAATTAGAAACCATGCTGCAAAAATTAAAAATGCAATGTAATAAGGTAGGTTTCCAAATGAATTTATGCAAAACAAAAGTTAACAAACAGCGATAGAAAAAGTTACAAACAGCGACGAAACTCAAATCAAGCTGGACACAGAAAACATCAACTACATCCAGGAATACGTGTACTTAAGTCAAACGGTATCATTTCACAATAGCAATCAGAAAGAAATAAACAGAAGAATCTCGCAAGCTTGGAAAAAAATTTGGGGCTTGAGTTTTGTACTGCTGGATAAAACACAAACGATAAAAATAAAAAGAGACACATTAGACAGCTGTATACTACCAACAATGCTATATGGAGCACAAATCTGGGCACATACCGAGCAGGAAAAGAAAGCACTCCAAATTACGCAGAGGAAAATGGAAAGAAAAATATTACAAGTAACACTCAAAGATCGCATAAGGAATTCAGAGATTAGAAGAAAGACGCAAGTGAGAGACGCTGCATCCACTGCTCAACAACAAATGGAAATGAGCAGGTCATGTAGTGAACTGAATCACAACCATTGGGCCAACGTACTACGCTATGGGACCCGAGAATTGGAAAAAGACAAAAAGGAAGACCAAGAAGAAGATGGGCCGATGAGATAAGGGAAGTTGCGGGCAATCTGTGGTCGAGAACAGCGCGAAACCGTGAAGAATGGAAGTGTCTTGAACGTGTGTCCATACTATCAGTACTATAGTTGCGCAAGAGTGAGTGGAGTGCGGTATAACAGTGATCTCGAGACGGAAGTGTAACATTGAGAACTGGTTAAAGGACCTAGTGTAAATAGTGAATAGTGTGTAGGAAAATGATGTGTCTGGTGTAGGTAATTATAGGACCCACAAACGTTGCTCAGTTGTGAGAATGTTACTGAGAGCAATCCTCCGTAAGGAGAGGCCGTTGGGATTCTCAGGCTATATTATTGTTGTTGTTATTATTATTATTATTATTATTATTATTATTATTATTATTACATCATACCTTACGCGTTCAAATTCACGATGTGGTATTATGAAGGAAGGTAAGCACCAAAAAGGGGTGTGGACCGCACGGCGGGCTGACTTTATGGCTGCAAATTGACCATTGTTCCTGGGATATAAATTACTGGTGGTTTACGCAAGAGATATTTTAATATTTATTTAATATTGTTGATTTCTGATTAAACGAGATTTTAAAAAGCTGTTCAAGAAGAGAGAAAAGACATTTTTCTGACCAATCTTCTAAAAACATAGAAAAAGAGAAAAAAGTGCTGAAAAATGAGGGGAAAAGTGTCAAAACTGTAGTAATATAATGAAAAAGTGCAGTAAATTATGTTTATTTTGCTTCATTTCATACCCCCAAGTACACATATTAAGCTATTTGTATGAAAACATATATATTTTTGAAAAGATACCGTACCTTACAATCCTTTCTCTAATAATCGCCATTCATGGGAGTGAAAATAGTTATTTTCATATTAAGTGTGTGAAGTTTCCGGTTTTTTCATGGTCGAGATTGAGATTTTTGCACTTCCAAGGACCATGGGTCAAGGGAACCAAAAAAAAAAGAAGTCTCAATCAGACTACGAAAAGAAGACGGAAACTACACACGATATGAACAACATTTTCTACAGCTGCATAAAAAATATAATACAAATAGTTTTTTCGTATACTTGTACTGGAAAAAGAAGCCTGGTACTCGGACAATATAGAAATGCATTTTATAGAACTTCACAATTAGTTAAAATTATCTTAGATAACAAAAATTCTTTCGTACACTAAATGATAGTGTATCAGTTAATAACAACAAATGTTTTTTTAAACATGAGTTTTAGAAAACATACTGATTAACCATAAATATTTTTAGATGGGAACATTTGTGATAAATTGTATCAAAAGTTTAATTACTAAAAATATTTTTTTGAACACATCATTTTGGAGTCCACTGCAAAATCTTTGTAGGAAAATGTATATCGGCGACATTGAGTTCTCGTTTTGTACGTAATAAATAAGTTATCCAACAAATGAGAGTAAAATTAAATAACATTTGAGAATTCTTCAAGTCTTGGAAATACCTTAAATTATTTTTAAAAAATTCGCACACAATTACGGCGCACAATTACATAGCTTTCTCTTCTTACAAAGTACTTCGCAAGACGAGAATAATCAAAAATTAATACCCTTCTCGGGCACTTTAACTAAGCACACAGCATTGTTGGTGTAAAATGACTTTGCTTTGTCAACTGATTCAAACATTGTTAAACACAATCAATCACAATGTGAAAAATACCCGTATTACAATCTAGATTATTGAGCAAATGTCGTTTGCAAAATGCGAGATAGCAGTAGATATAAAAAGGACAGATAGAGTGACGCGCTTGAGTTGATTTTGAGAGTTCCTGTGATCATTCAAACTGCAAATGCTAGAAGGGCCAGGGATTTTGTAAATATATTAGGCTACTCCTCAAAATGAGCTACTGTTTCCAAATAAATTCGTATCAGATTAATAGTATTCTCTTGCTTGTTGAGTGTATGTCAAAATAAGGTATCTTCTTTTAAACGATGTATATATATATATATATATATATATATATATATATATATTTTATATATATGTAAACATCCACGTTTTAATAATTTCAAATATTTATTCCTCCATGATTACAAATATTTATCATTAATATGGTATTTCATTTTACATATTATATTGCTGGCATTCTTTCTGAAATTGTTTTAGTGATACTCAATCCAACTCTACTGTAAGTTTATATTCTGAAACTATTTCAACTACTACATTCTTGCCTATTTTTTTCGAAACCTGGCCAATTCAGCATGCAGCATCTAATTTACTGTAAATATTAGGCCATTGTTTATTGTGATTCTTCTAATACGTCAATTTTGTATTTATGTGAAACTGATTTTTACATTTACAAATTGTGAATTGAAAATCTTTTAAATAGTTGTTTTAATGTGTAATTATTAATAATGTAATTGTTTGTAGTTACTTTTATGTGGTTTGCTTCTTTGTGACGTTGATCTTCATCGTAATGTTTGATCTGTTTCTCAGGGATGTTAAGAGAGATACTGAGATGGTCTCTTCTTTGTTTCCGGGACAGTAAATGCAACTTTATCCGTTTCCAAACTTTCAATTCGGTATATATTGTTTTGACATTATTAATTATTACTATTAATATGTGTAATAATATATAATAATATGATTATGAAAATGCATAATATTGGAAGTATGATGTATAAAGTTTGAAATCTTTAACATTAGAACTTCATTCTTCACACCTCTTTCTCAGAAAGATTTAAAACAACAGAGGCAGAGGAAGGCCTCGGCCAGCTTGACCGAGAAGGGATGGATTTTCCAGAAACTTTTGTCCACGAGTGGTCCTCGGAATCTTAGAAACTCCGCGCATCAGGTCCTTGTTCCCCCGACCCGTATTTCCCGGAAAGTTGCTTGGCATGTCCGGCCTCCGCTGGCATTGAGAGATAGAAACAATACTCACAGCCCACAGTAGCCCTTGCGGACCGCAGACGACAAAGAAGAGCTCGTTCTCTCCTACATTCATGCCTTATTGGTAGAATCATCCTTGTAACATGCTTCCTTTCCGCTTATCACTCATCAATTCTTCCCAAATCCAGATAACGTTTTCAATGTGCCGCTTGAAATCATGAACACTTGATTATTACAGAATCTGCAATTCGTTTCGCTAAACAAGAGAAACGTTTAGAACCACTGAAACAAGCAGCATTATAAGAATTGGGATGTATCACTCTTCGCGTATCTCCTTCCTTTACACTGGCTTATGAAGGTCAGTGGTATTACAAATAAACAGAGGTTTTCCAACCTAGTTGAGTGGGAAATATGCGGCGGAGGTGGTGTAACGGTTAGCGTATCGGACTGTTATACTCAAGCTCGCGGTCCAAGCCGTGGATTTTAAAGGCGAAAAATCTTTCGCACGCCTCCATGATTCTCAAGCCTAAATGAAGCCTCTGAACTATATTCAAATTGCCTGTTTCGTCGCCAAGGCCAACCCCAAGTAATACCTTCTTTCTCCCTAGTAGGTGAAAGGAGCGTAACGAAATTGCGTGGTCAGATGGAAGAGCAGGCCTCATGGCCTGAGTCTCGCCTCGTAAAATAAGACATTCATTCATTCATTCATATGCTGTTTGGTCGAGGGGAGCTGAGAAATGAACGAGTACGGCTCTGAGAGTCTGGGGGTACTTACAAATCGATGTTTAATTTTAAACCAATCTTTGGTTTCTCAGTATCAGAACGTTTAAGTCACACTAAAATTCTTTTCCGTTTTCATCTTAGGCGGTTTCCGGCTTATCCAGTGTACATTACATGGAAAATAGTAAGTTCTGATAATTTTTCGTCTAAGGCAGGTTACCTCTTATACAAGTTTACTGTATTTGTCATTATAGTGTCGGATTAATCCTACTTTCGCAAGCTAGCGGTGTTCCAGGCCTGGCCATCGTTTTTATTTATAATCCACGCCTGGGGTAAGAAATTACTGATTAGTTGTTTTAGGTGTGTCAACTGCTAAGGTCATTAGTCCAGTAAGAGCAGTGCATGTTTTATCGCGTAAGATGGCAGGATCTTTTCCCTAGCTAGTGAGTTCCAGCACTGACCTACGTCGACTTACGGGATTTTCCAAACCCAGATGTCACCACTTCAGCCGTGACATTCTCTAAGCTCGGACCTGTCTTCCAACATGGTGGTAGTGTAGTGCATGCGAGTGTAATTATGTGTTAGTAAGGGGTGAGGATAGCAAAGATTACACGCGGTCCGTGGTCCGTTTGTTATGGTAATGTTCCGGCATTTCACTGGTGATGATAGTATAAACCACGGAAAACTGATCGAGTAGCCGGTTGCTAGAACTCTCTAGATAGCGGCTGATGTCAAATAGCTGGCAAATTACAATCGAAAATCCTGTCACCGTCGGACTCAGTCCCTAGGTCAGAGGCACTGCAGTGACATCAGATGATGTTCTAGCCACCTTTCCCGGTCCTGAGGTAAAGGAGGCGATGGCGATTGTGACGTTTACCATCACCGTACTGCGGCCAGGTTACCGTCCGGTACAAGCCGTAAGGCCAGCACCCGACCTGAGACGTCTTGGGGTGGCGAACACAATTCACCAGATGGTCGACTAGCTCAGTATAGACGTCCCAGTGTGGACACAATAAATAAAAAAATAGGGGGCAGGGTCGTGAAGATCGTTTATGGATTGGATGCAAAATTACAAACAACTCGGGTGAGAATCACTTTTCACTAAATTCAGAATATATTCTAAAATATTTGCTGCTAGACAAATACATACAATGGCACACAGAAAAAATCAAATACAGAATACTTTGACTGAAAAACACACTAATAACACAATACACAATTTCCTACTTTCATCTACAACCCAATTGTTTAACAAACACTTTCAGAAATTGAAAGAATCGTTAAATATTACTTTACAAAAATGTGAAAGAACACACATTGAAAATCAAAATTAATATTTTTGATTTAACATTACTTTACAACAAAACAGGAAACTCTTTCTCTTTTAAAATCTAGAGAATGACTATTATTATAATTATACTCTTACACAAACTCTTAATCACTATATTACAATATTAGATCTTCAAATCCGTTTTGAAAGAAAGATTGATTCTGTTCTCACATATTAGAAGTCGGAAACAAATGTACTTTTACTTTTCTTATCTTTTAAGCGTGGTAAATCTGTTACCCTCCTTTCTTTCTACGTGACAGATACAGAATAAGCTTTCTTTTTAAACTGAATCACTCTACCCCTACAAACAGTTTATTTGGAACGACTTACTGTGTTCTCGGCCGCGTAGAGCAGTCCGCTGGCTTCCTTCTACCTTTTCACCGAGCTGCTTCGGTCTTGAAGCGTCGTGTCCTCGGGTTGAAACGCAGTTGCTCCCCAGAAATTCTTCTTCTTCTTCTCGTTCAAGTTTTATATTCTTACGTGCTCTCATATGAATTTTACTTTATATTGAATTACGGTTAATGACCAACTGGATATTCAGAGTGAAAATGAATCCAGAGATCACCCCTTTTTATACGAACACCAACTTCAAGAGAGTATTTAAATATAAGAAAGCATGTGAGAGAAAAAACTGGAAAGAGAAATGAATCAAGCTATTAATTACTGCCATCTATTCAAAATTTCTCTCCCTAATTCTTCCATTATAAATTCATAACATTTCTTATTATCTTTCTTCTAAGATTATGTTTAAATCAATTTATAACATAATAATTACCTCTTCTGGTCTTCTAGAAGAGTTTTCCTCAAAGTTGCAAATCTGAAGTCCGCTGCAATGTCACTTCCTGGGTACCGTTTTCCATACGTCCGCCCAGTTCAGCTGCTACCTTCAGAAAGAACTTTTTCTTTCATCCGACCTCCGGTCTCGCCCTTGGTATATGGTGGCGGTCTCTCTTGTTCTAAATTCTAATTAGCATTCCAAATATTCATCCGCGTTGGCGCGCGTTCAAAATATTCCTTCCTCGTTTTCTTGGGGGCGTAGTGACAGTTTTCGGAATCTAAGAAAACGGGCGGTCACTGTACCTAGCTTACGTGGCCTACTTGAGCCTTTTCGTCACACAGCTATGAAACTGAGATTATTATTAGAAAGCAACATCTCATTTTGCCTCGGCAGGAAATCGAATCCGGCCCGCCTTAAAAAAGGTAGCACGCTTTCCTATCAACCTGGGCTACTATCTTAAAGTAGACTGAAGTGATCTATAGATAGATAGATAGATAGATAGATAGATAGATAGATGGATAGATATGTATTAAAGTTCGCTTTGAGCTAATGCTCAGTGGCAAACATGATTACAATTAGATTTACAATTACAAACTTATTAGAGTATTTACAAATAAAATTACAATTAGAATTAGAGTCAATATTCTAGTTGTAATTAATTTTAGTTTTATCTCTAAATTGACTAATAGCTTTTCTAACACTTCACTACACTGCAATGCACTCCTCCTCCTCCACATCACTGTATTGGGGTCATGTTTATATTAATATTAATAATAATAATGTGCACAATAATAACCTAAAAATTACATCAAGCCAATAACAGTGTTATAATTAAGATATCAATAATAATAATAATAATAAAAATTTAATAACCATAAATTCTCAGTATTATTAGTGATGATTTAGATGGAATTTAGTATATTTATAAATTTGACTACATTATAAGGAAGGCCTCAGTGCTTTTGCCGGTAGTTTGCTCCAATCACTATAGTACGATTCACAAAGGAGAACTTGCTTATATCAGTTCTTGCTTTCTACATCGTATTTTCCAAGGATGGTCTCCTCTGCTTTTATAAACTGGTTTCTGTAATATTTTACCAAAGTTTGCTCAGCTGTATCCCTTTGTACGCCTTGTACATTGCGCATAAACGCGCCCGTTCCTTCTCTTAGATAAGGATTCGCATTCATCTCGTCCATCAACAACGCGTCCACGATTTACGAACTTTTCTGTCCGTTTTTGAATTTTATCTAACGTCCGATTTGTTTGGTTTGATTTGGTTTGTTTTTCGTGTTTCCGGGCGCATCAATTGCTTTGGTCATTAGTCCGTTAGTGTAGTGCATTTTTTCGGAGATGGCGGTGATCTTCTCGCTGGATGGCGAGATCCGGCGCCGACCTACCGTCGGCTAGTGAGGTTTCCCAACCAGGACTCCCACCAGCGGCACGCCCAGCTGGACAAGCTCAAGCTCCGACCGGTCTCCCGGAATATGTGGTAGTGAGGTGCATTTAGTAAGTGTGTGTGTAAGGGGAGGGATAGGACCAGGAAGAGGAAAGAAAGATTTTTTTTGGGAAAAATTTTGTAGGGTACTGCTCCGGCATTCGCCTGGTGTTGATCGGAGAAACCACGGAAACTCGGATCTGAGCAGCCGGCCGCTAGAATTCTCTCCGACTGAATTCGACCTAGCTGAAAAGCCAGTGTCGAAAATCCTGCTCAGGACTCGAACCTAGGACCTAGATCTCCCGGTCAGAGGCGCTGCAGTGACATCAGTTGATGCACTGAGCTACCTGCCCGGTCCGATTTGTCCTTTGTGAACGGATCTCGAATGTCGCACCGTGTTCTAAAATGGGACGAACAAGTGATGTATGTTAGGATCGGGCATTTCAATTAGTGTTTTTAGAATATGCATTACAAAGTGCAATGCCTCCATGATTTTTGACCGTATTGTTAATTGATCAAACAACTCAAGTCGCTTCCAGGACCAAACCCAAATACAGTTTATTAACGTGGTATAACGTTAGTTCCTAACTCATAATTGAGTGTACATTTGAGCGAGACTTGGGAAAACGAATGAATTTACTCTTTCCAGATTTAACTTCATCTTATTTCTGCACGTCTAGTTCCATAAACAGTTTAGATCGTTCTGTGAAATATTTTCATCCGGAAGAGCCAATCCCAATATTATGCAAGCATCAGCGAAAAGTCTAACTTCGATTTTGTTCCAGTTGCAATGTCATTAATGTGTCATTTGAGTCATATGGAAATAACATTTTATTTACATCGCAGTCATCACCGTCGCTCTGCACTGCGCATGAGATAGTACTAAATAGAGAAAAAATTTCGAACTAAATTTTAAACACGATTTACACAGGATGTTGGTAATCGACCATCAAAATTATTTTATAATATCCTTAGTTCAGCCATGATCCATCATGTCTAAAACATGATTGAAATCAATTGGCCAACTAGACGTTATACGCTAACATTGTAATTTTATTTACATAGATATTGCTTAAAAATTTCCACATCACGATTAACATATTGACCTATTTCCTTTTAATTTTGACTTTCTAACCTTACTTCGTATAAAGAGAAAATATTGTAATCGTGAAAACGAATTAGTGGACAAAACTGTCCGTCCGTCCGTCCATCCGTCTGCCCGTCTGTCCGTCGATCTGTCTGTCGGTCTGTCCGTCGGGCTGTATGTCTGACCGTCCGTCTGTCTGTCCTTCAGTCTGTCCGTCCACCTGTCCGTTCGCCGTCCGTTCGCGTGACCGTCTGTCTGTCCGTCCCTCTGTCTATCCGTTAGTGTGTCCAGTCTGTCCGTTCGTCCGTCTGTCTGTCTGCCCATCCGTCTGTCGTCCTCCGCCCGTCTGTCTGTCCGTCCGTCTCTCTGCCGCCCGTCTGTTCTCCGTCCCTCTTTCCTGACTCGTCCGTCTGTCCGTCCGTCTGTGCAGCGGTCTGTCCGTCCGACTTCATCCGTCCGTCCGTCTGTCCTCCGACTGTCTATCCGTTTTTTGTC